>VWZP01007825.1:1526236-1746419 GCA_013396995.1 Dicaeum eximium | reverse complement strand
CTCCAGTTACTTACCCTAACCCACGAATCATAAGCTTCTCCTCTTCCTTCCCCATTCTGACACTAAGCAAGGAACGGATTTGGCCAAGGGATGCCAGAAGATTGATGGTGTCTTCCACAGACACACTATTTATGGTGTAGGTCTTGGGTAGGGCTCGAACCAGACCACCAATACCATCATACTGGCGATGCAGCAGCACAAACATGGCCCTCACCAACTCTGGGTCTTCTATCACCGACTCCTGGGCCCAACGCACCATCGTGTCTGAAATCAACTGCTGGAGAGTAGCTGTGAAGAAAATAAATAAATCACAGATTTACCATTAATTGCTCATCTCCCTACTGCCAGTCCCTCAGAACTTGCTATGCAACATGAATTTGAATTAATTCAATTCATAAGAAGCATCTTTTTCTTGGTATTTCTTTAGCAGGCTACCAAAGAAAAATAAATCCACATCAGAGAAGCAGAAATATCTCAAAACCAGAAGCCTATACTAAAAATTAAAATTGAACACAAACACTTTTGAAGACATACAGGATGCTCACAAAGTCACCAGATTTATTTCTGTATACTGCTTTGAGTATTTTTCTATGAATATAGGTCTGAGGGCTTTTTTAGCCTATTATGAAGTAAGGCTAAAAATTTATACTGGTAGCATATGTAAATGATATATTATTTATTTACATGTCTAAGCTCTGTATCCACTCAAAGTTTTATAATGTACACAACAAAATAATTTAACTTATTCCTTTGCCAAAGACACCCTTCAAAAGAAATAAAGACAATAATATTAAATAAATGGCAATTCATCATTTGCATATTCCCAGTTCAGTCTCTAATGAAGCAAGAAACCTGTATCTGGTAGTGTCACTGATAAATCTTTATTAGTTGGGATATATGTATGTTTGGGAAAGACATGTTGGTATAGACAAGCTATGTATTTGCAGTTAAGGTAATTCCAGGTTAACTCAAACTAACAAACAAAAACAAAAAGTACTTACACAGCAAGATATTGAAGAAATAGGAGTTTACAGAAAATAGAATGTTTAACAAAGAAGAGAATTTGTGCTACTACAGGGAAAGGGGGAAAAAGAGTAGTAATAATGTATTTCATTGTTACTGTCCAGACACTGTACTGTAGGTGTTTCCATTGACACAAGAGTATAGCATTTTTTAAGAATAAAAACACTTTTAAAATAAGGAAAAAGATGAAATGTGTCTGGGCTGATAGTTCAGAAGGACTGAAATAATAAATAACAAGAAGACACAATGCCAAGTCTTTTGCGTGGATTGGTTTGTTCTGTTTTGGTTTTTTTAAATGAAGAATCCAGAGAGCAGGCAATCACTTTCTTCTTGTTTTGATAATGGCAATATTGCATTTCACCTACCTGTGGGTCTGTTTGTTGAATATAATAGTCTTTCTACTAATATGAGAAAGAGAAAATCAGGTTTTATAGAGCTTTTATGCTTACTACAAGGAAAAAAAGGAAGAGAAGTTTCATCACCAGATTCTGCATGGGCCTAGCCTCTAATTATCACATGAAAAATAGCACCACATACCACAAAAAAGGGGAGAAAAGGAGATAAAAATAAAAACAACACTGAAAAATAAAAAGAGAAATAAAATGTAGATAGTTAGCTGGCACCAACTGCAGAACTGATGCCATTGGCAGTGATTCTTATCAAGATGAAAAGGCAGAAAGTACCAGAAAAAATGACAGAACAGTAGTTACAGTCAGCAAATCTTGAATTTTAGGTTGGGTGGAGAGGCTTCTGCTAATTCCAGTCTAACTGCAGATTATTTCATATGGTAATCTTCATGCAAATACTGATTTGAAGCTGCTGCAGCTGAGGAAGTTCTCATAGAACAGGACCTTACTACAATTATTAAGTGTGCACTAATTCTATTAAAAGCAAGACACATTCTGAAAAATTTATGAGCTGACAAAAGATATGGGGCAAAAGTGCCACTAAAAGAAATTTTCCTCTACAACCCACTGAGAAACAAATTTGGCTAATAAATCCATCTGTGCTTGTTTTGAGATAAGCTACAAACTTTAAGGTGCACAGACATTTCATTAAAAATACACCTTGTTTTGGCTAAAAATGTGTGAAGAACTTCCTGGGCTGCTTCTTTTCCCTTTTCTAATTAAGTTGCAACAAACTGATTTAATTTTGCTTACAGGATGTCTTATCATCATCATCAACTGTCTTCTCATCTTGTTTCTTCTTCAGATATGTAACTTTTTCCATGAGGTATAGGAGGCGACCCCTAATGGTTGAATCAGTGTTGCCATCCAAGGTTCCATCTTCATCTAGTTCAATTCCTGAAATTAGAAAAAATATACCAAGTAGTGAAAGAATAAAATTAAGCAAGCTACAGACATTTTGTGTGTACAAACATAATTAAACTGAACTGCTGTTCTGCTCTGAGAGTTGTATATAGGACATGCTTAACCAGCGCTGGGAACAAGTATAGAACAAGCATATGTGCTAAGCAGGAAAATACAGATAAGGATCAGATAACCTTAGCAATTTAGTGCATAAATTGTGTGATGTTATACATAAAACATACAATAAATATATTTCCCCCAAGTATACACTTTTCCACACTAACACTGATGCCTGTGTTTTGGACATATGTAGCCCAGAGGTGCAGATAAAATCCCTAGAGAAACAGTGTGGTTGAAATTACAGTAGTAAAGATTTTTAGGTAAAACATATAAAAGAAGTGAAAGTACTGTGAAAGAGTGTTACAACAAACATACTTTCCAGTGATCAGTCAGAAGAAAATAGCTATCCTCACAATAGAGTGCTCTTTCATGACATTACTATGACAAGGTATAAAAATGTAAAAACAATTAATGTGAAGATTCAGAGACTCACAGAACAGCTGTGTTTGGAATAACCCTTCAGAGTCCAGCCTCCCAGCTCAAAACAAGTCTAACTAGGGCAAGTTGCTGAGGACCATGTCCAGTGAGGTTTTGAGTATCTCCTGAGGTGAAGAGACTCCACAACCTCTCTGAGGAACCTATTCTCAAGTTCCATTACTCTACAGTAACAAACAAGTAGAATTTCCTGATTTTCCATTTGTGCCACTAGACATCTCTGAGGAAAGTCTGTCTTAGCCTTCTAAACTCTCCCTGCCCAACAGATATTTATACCCATTGATACCATCCCACTTTGAGCTTCCTCTTCAACTTAAACAACCCCAGTCCTCTCATTCTCTCCTTGTACAAAAGATTGTCCAAGAATTTAACTATCTTTGATGACTCCTCCCTGGCCTCACTCCAGTATGGCCATGTCTCTCTTGTACTGGAGACCCCAGCTCTTGTGCAAAGCTACTTTCTAATTGGGTCCCTAGCCTGTCCTTGCTGCACAAGTTATTCCTTCCCAGATGCAGGACTTTATGCTTCCCAATGCTGAATTTCACGGGATTCCTATCAGCTCATTTCTCTTAAACTTACTGATTCATGCATACATTACAGAGGAATTCAAAATCTTGACCTGTACCTATTTACTCACACTAAGTCCAAGCAAAAACCTAATTAAACTATTTTCTGGATTTTTTAGTTTACAAAATAAGTTCTGAAGTTAAGGGTTTTGTGGAGAGTTCTTTAGCAGTCTTGAATTTTATAGGATGTTTCTTCATGACAGAACATCATTCTTCTCAATTAATTGCATCTGGTTTTAGTTTTCTGATTTTTTTGTATTAGCTACAATTCCATTTCTATTAGAAGTTATTTTGCTATACTTTATTGTAACAGGGCAATAGACACTACATGAAGAAATTATCATCAGTTTTACAAACTAAATAATAACACAAAATAATTTGGATGGGAGTCTCCTCAACCAAACTAATTAACAGTAAAGACACTGAAATGTCTTATCAATTGGAACACAGAGATGGTCTGAAATTACCCAAATGAAATGTCTGTTTTCCCACAGTTACACTACTCCCTGAGCTCTAGTTGTGCTTTTTTGATTTACAAACTTTCAATACATTGTCTCAACCATTTCACAAAATGTGAATCCCCAAATGGTGGCTGACTAAACAAGCAAACATTGGACTTAGGATGTGTAACTGTTTTACTTATTTTGCAATATACAGGGTAATTAGTTCTGCCCTATGACAGCATACCCTCTGACCCACAAAATTAATTTTCCACTTGTAGAAAATGCAAATTCCTGTTTTCTACCACAAGAAAAAGGTAATGAAAGAAACCATGTTAAGTAATTTGAGCAGAGGAGAATGACAGAAAACAACTAAAGAATAATGGCAAAAAATCAAAAGATAAAGCTTGTTTTCCTTTCAAATGTTTATCTAAATTACCTATTTCATCTACATTTTCTGTTACAAAACACAAGAAAAATATTGAAAAGCTGGAAAGCATCCAACTATGACCCATCAATGTCTGGACTGCTTGCCCCATAAGGACAGAATGAAGAACTGAGTTTTTCAGCCTGCAAAACAGATGCTTATGAAGCAAAACTTCAAGTTTAGCCAGATAAGGATATTTCCTTGGTTTTGAGTACAAGCTAATTATCTTTATTCATAATATTGATAATTTTAAAAGCAAAAGTAAAAATATTCAGTAACAAGGCTTACCACAGTGTGTCATTAGGTCTTCATGGAAATCCAAGAGTTGATCCCGAATTTCTTCAGGGCAAGGACATTCATTTTTATCATCCTTAAAGTTCAGCAGCATGTTAATCTTAGAGAAGATAAAGAAAAGGGAAATTACACTGATCTCCAAAAGGAAAAACTTTCAAATCAAACAGAACTCTGCAACATAAAAAGTCAATAAAGTGCAACAAGAAAGAAACTGTCTGTTGTAAGCTGTACCTGTTCTTGAGGAGGGGATCTGAATTCTTTTGTTTTTCTAGCTGTCAGGGCAGCAGACATGTTCAAGGCCTGCATCACTTCATTGTACCGGAAGCGCTGATTCTCTTGGAGCTTGGCCACAAAATCATCGGAAAATGCTACAATGGCTTCTATTCGGTGTCGCACTTGGCAATCACACAGGTACTGGAGTAGGTGACACATCTGAGAAAACAGTATTGTAAGAGACATGAGTTGGCAAGCTAAGAAATATCTTCTGCATATTATGCAAGTAAGGATGGATTTCCTGAAGCAACAGTAACAATCAAACAGTGTCTGGATAATTTAATGCTATTCTTTACTACACATAAAGAAATCTTACACCAGGAATATGTGGCATCTGCAAGGGATTCATGTGCCTCCGACATAACTAAAGCTACAAGAGAATGGATTTACCCCGTTCTTCTAGGGGATTTCTTTTCTGTTTGGATCCATAAAAATGAGGAGTTCACTATAAATGGCATTGAGCAAGTAGTTCTTTTTAATGAAACCACAGTTGCTTGATCTATGGTGAGCAAGCTCATATCATCAGAAAGCTATTAAATTGCCTGAAAGATACATTACCACATGAAGAAAACAACTATCAAAAAAGTATTTTTACCTGTAATTTAACAGGTTCAGGAAGTTTCATCTGAAGGAGTCCTTCCTTTGGCATTTGCTCCCCTCTGGTTTCTTCCTCTCCTTCTTCTGACTTGAGCTCATCTGAACTGAACTCCTTCTCTGAGAAATCAATTTCATCCTCCTGGCTCATAGCTTCTTTGAAAACCCGGGGCTCAATCAACTGCAAGATGTGTTTCAGATCCTCATTGTGGAAGATTCCCATAATTAGGAGGGTATAAAAGAGCTTGATGAGAGGGACAAACAGGAATTCTGTAGAACCTCCAACTGGATCTCTGACATGGAGACTTCCCTCCTGGACAGCTTCAGTCAGCATCTCTATGGTTTTGGCCTTCAAAATTTCCAGAGGGAATTCAGGACTGAACTGAAAGCATTCACTGCTTATGCTCACAAAACTCGGAGAGGAAAACTGCATTCTTGGCCTTAAGGAAGTGCTAAGCCCTATACCGGGAAGGCCATGTTTTTTGTTTTCATCAGGAAACAAAGTAATACTCTTGGTCTCATCTGTCATTGGAACTATAAATTCATTATTCATCATCAGCCTGGCAGTTGCATAGGTACTGAGATGGATGTCAATGAGCAAGTCATAATATCCTGCACGTAATAATCCTGGCATGTATTTATTCTCAATAGCATAGAGGAGCTGAGATTCGTCCACATGGCTACACAGAGCATGGGCCACTCGGTTGTTGCCCAAAGCACAAACAGCTGAATACAATCGGAGGGTGTGGTAGTGAAATTTCAGCAATTCTTCTTGTTCTGTCAGCTCTAAAATATCAATTGTTCTGCGGAGAAGAAAAAACAACATAGTAAATCACATATGCAAAAAATGTCTTTTTAAGGGATTCGAACTTCTCCTTTAGGATAACATCGGCACAATGTCAGTTCCAGGGATGGGTTTTTTCCACGTTTCAGCTTTCATGTGAGAAACACTGTCAATGTAATAATCAAGATTAATAGCAAAGTTTAATCTCAAATTTATTTAAGTCACTCCTAAGATCATTACTTAAACTACTTTCAGTGGGAAAAAAAATCCAAATTATTTACTTAACACAGAATATTTTTTCATATTGCAAACAAGAATTCAGGTAACTGAAAATTAGGGTTTTAAAACCAGTTGGGGTTAAGATATTTATGATTTACTAGCTTTAAATCTGGGGGTGCAAAGTGGCAGCAGACTAACCAGTACATTTGAACAGGGTTCAGTGTTGGGGTTCTTGGTGACTTTGTTTTCAATTTAGGCACTGGCAAAATGCTCACACATTTGGGTAACAAGGAAATCACAGAGTTAAATGTCTTCAATTGTTTCAATTAAATTTAGGAAAATTAAGGGAATGGAATAATTAAATTGGTCACAAATCTTGAAAAATCTCTACATAACCAGATTTTTGCTTATTTTACATGGAATTACATGACGAGGTTCACAATCCCAACATAATTCTGATACAGTACAAAACAAACATCAACCTGTTTTCCTCAGGAATATGAAGGGCCATGAACTGCAAAGGATTCAGGCACTGTATCATCCAGCCTTGACGTTCACTGATGCGAGACACATCCACCTTCAAGAAGTGGTTTGGCACTCTGCTCCAAAGCACATGGGTCAGAAACTGGACATGGAGACGTGGAGGACATTGAGAGACTGGGTTTTTGTGTTCACTTTTGAATAATCCAGCAGATAATGGCATTACATTCTGGAAAATTCCAATGGAAGAAACAATCAGTTTCCTCGTGTTTACCAAATGCTGCATTGCTCTTCCAGAAATATACTCAACATTTAGTAAAGTACAGTAAAACAGGAAATCAGCATTTTCACAGTTTTTAAAATAAGCTAGGAACTGTTGGAAGATTAACAGCAAGACAGCATTTTCCATATTTGTTTTTTAAGAACTGCCAAATTTGAAATAGAAACTTGACTGCCACATGTGGTTACTTCCTTGGACTCCACTTTTCTTTTACTGCTTCTGATTTCTTAGACATCCAAGTATCCAAAGCAAGGGACAAAAATTCAGGTCAGTTTTCTTGTGTTCTATCTGAATGTACATGAAAAATTATTTTAAAACTCTAACCAAATCATTCAGACACACCAGTCATCCATTCTTTTTTGTTTGTAAAATTAAGAGATTTGCTTTACCAACCCAAGCCATTTTGTTTCACCATGAAAGACAAGATTCAGAAAATTCTGATTAGTTTCAACCATTTTTCTTCAACGTACTGTATTTTAAATTCATTAAGTATTTAAAACTGAGTTAAGAATAAAAATACCAATAGTGCAAGCACTTGGAATCATAAAAACCAATCCCAAATACCAAGAACACATCAAAGGAAATAAATGACAAAAATAAAATAAATTTATTTTATATTATTTGTTAGTCCTAAACCTGCACAAAACCCAGCATTATTTACCTTTATTCTTCCCAATTCAAACTGGAAAACATTGGGGCTTGTAGCTTGAGCAAATACAGCAGGAAACAACTTTGTACTTGGTTCAACCTAGACCAAACAAAGGGAAAAATTGTTGCCATAACAGTGATTATTACTTTTTCTTACAATTTCATACTAAAGCCTCTAATAATGCAGGCCCAGGATTCAGTTTCCCCCCTTCCCACTGCAAGACCTCATCACAAAATACTCACCTGATAGTACGTGCCTAGTTCCTTGCCATTAGCTGTGAAGGTCAGCAGGCCACTGGCAGCATCAACCAAGCAGCCAATCTCCAGACCATTATTGTTACGTCCTTGCCCAGGGCTCAGGCTCTCTCCTGCGCACACCATATAGCAGTTGCTGCGTTTTATACTGAATGTCAAAAGACAAATTTACTTATGAATGGTGCGCAAAATTTCCGCAACAAACTAAGAGCAACCTTGCACGGCTGCAGACATACAGGGCCCTGTGGCCAAAAACAATGGATCATCCTAACCATCCTAACCACTGCCAAAATTCAATGAAACGTGGACGTCATAACTGAAAAAAAAAAAAACTGAAGATGACTATGTATGAAAAACTTTAAATTGTTTGTAAAATACCAAAGATGAAATTGACTTACTAAGTCAAAGTTTTAAATCATTTAATGTTAAGCACAACAAAAGCTTCTGGTACACATAATAATCTGAAGCGCTGAGACGAGCTCATGTACTGATTTTTTCCTTGCTAGCCAATATTTACAGGATCATAATTTAAAACTATATAGAACGCTACACTATTTTACTTTCAATGCCTATTGATTTGACTAGATCATTAGTCTGCTGTTTCTTCACAAGCAAGAGCAGGTAACAATTAAATTAACACTTTTTCCTACTACTGCTGTTTTAATTATTTTTTCTACATCAATCTAATTACATTAAATGGAGTGAATTTACACCTTCTAAGTTGCAAGTTGCTCCTACAGGTATAAAATATAGGTATTTTTAAGCAAATTGTAACCAACCTCTCATGAACCTTCCCCTTTTCGTCTCCCAGCGTCACTGTGACAGTACGCACTCTGTCCAAGTCAAAGCTTGTGTCATACTGGTGAAAGTCTGATGTAATCCAGCCCACCCAGACATTAGCAGGTTCTTGACCAGGAAATATTCTCACAGAATAATAGTACTGTTAATAAAAAAATAACATTATCAAATGTTAGTGTTTGTTCCCCAGTGTATCAGTTTGATTCAGAATTAATTTGCTGCTCTAAATCTGAAAACATGTCATCTCCTCAAAAGTAACATAGGCTTGTTCAAGTGCAATTCACAAGCAAAGCAACAAAGACTATAAACACAAACCAAAATAGAGCCAAAAAACACACATTTTAAAGCAACAAAATTGACAAGATCAAATATGCAGCTTATATGCTTGTATTGAAGGCTTCTGCATCACAGCATTTTAAGCTATATTTCTACAACTATAATTTTTATACTGCAGGTGACTCGGTTCCTAGTATCTAATATCTTTTAGAAACAGAAGAACACGTCCCAAAGAGGAGTGTTTATTTTCCTTTGAACATTGAGGAATGAATGCTTATGGAGCTGATCTTATCAGAGAAAGATCTACAAAACCTGCACACAACTTTCACTGGGAATTCCATTAAATAAATGTTCCGAAGAATTAGTAGAGATGTTTTCAAATGGTCCTGAACACTGACCTACTAGTTTAATGTACCTTTTCCAATTTATTCCATTATTCTAAAACTGTTTAATCTTCCTCTTTTACATCTGGTGTTATCAACAGTAGTTTCAAAAATGGATGAAACGAGTTTATAGGTTTTCATTTGCAAATGGTTTTAGTCTGACATTCAAATCAAAATAAAAGGCAACAAAACGGTCTAAACTTAAGTAGAAGTTCAGAACTACAACAGACATTTAAACTGAAATTAGGCTGTTTCTGAAACACTTACAATGAAAAAAAAAAAGTATAAGTATTTAAAAAACCCAAACCAAACAACTGAAAAAACCAAACAGCTAAAACATCAATCCTATATTACAATACCGTAGAAGTTTGCATCAAATAATCATAGTCATCCCTATCATCTGCTAGCACATCTTCAGTAAGCCGTGCAGAGTGACTCATGCTATAATCTGGCTTTGTCCTCCTGAGCATAAATCTGCAACAAAAAAAAGTAAAATTAAAATCCCTACTAGAAGCTCAATCACAGAGGCAAATTATTCATAGAAAATAAAAAGATGAGCTCATTTTTAAAAGCACTTAAATTAATTCTGACCTTAAACTGTATATTCAAAAGTTACTTGACTTGTCAGGCAGACATGAGTGGCACTTTCCTCTACTTTGAGAAGCAGAAAGGGAAGGGGCGGGAAAAGGTAGCAAGCTACTAACCTTTGTTTAAGACGTGAGGGCTTTTCTTGAACATAATCTTTATGGTTATTCAGCTCTGGTTTTGTGGCATCTTTTTCTGTCCGGTCAGGAACTAGATGACCATGAGCAGTTTTCATTAGAACCTCAAAATCAGAATCAGCATCATAATCCTCCAAGTCATTTTTTGGGCCAAAAAGAGTGGAGCCTGGTAACCCTCCTGCAGCTGATCTGGAGAACACCTCAGCACATTCAATGGGCATGCTTAATCGAAAAAACATGACATCTGTTTTACTGTTCTGTGAACCAAAGGACTTCTGAGTGACCTTCAGACAGGGGCAGCTGTCTATGGTGCCATCAATTCTCATCACCTATGGAACATAAAGATGTAGTTTTTTTGAATCTGATGCTTTTTCTGCCACATAAATATTCAATTTACATTTCTACAATAAGCATCCACAACTTGCAAAACTTGCAAGAGCATGGTGTCAACAGTCTAATGCATTCCAACCATGTGCTGCCATTTTGAAGGGAAATAAATACTATGAGAAGTAGATGTTTTTGTTGCTCCATAGTTAAAATTTTTAAAAAGTCACAAAAATTATGCCTCTCACCATAACTCTTTGCAACATAAATCCAACTCTGCCTAGAACAACACAGACACAGAAGAATACAAATCATGCATATACATATGAAAGAACATGAACTGTTTTCTTAAATACCACACACCAGCTGAAAAACAGTTCTTACTACATCATTTCAGAAGCATTTCATGGCAAACTTAAAAGGCATGAATTCAGTTCCATCAAGATGCACAACTGATTGGGACATAAGTGTTGACACAACTGGCTAATAAATATTTATTACAATCAAAACCAATTAGCTGTGGAAAAATCAAAAAGTGTGTGCACTAGAACACATGGTATCTGTTATTTAAAAATGCCCAGTTTCTGGAAGTGGCTTACATAGCTCTCTCACAGCACAAGGAGCTCTTAATGAGGTCATCTTGTATAATTTGTCTCGCAGAATGTCATGTCACAGGTTTTGTAGAAAGAAAAACTACCAATCAAGCAATTACATTCTTTGCAACCCTACTGAATGTAAGAAATTAGTAACAGGTGTAAGGTTCATCCAGAATTGGGTCAACATATCATATCACATTAAAATCTTGTTTGGAAGTACAAAAGTAGAAACATAACTCAAACGTATTCAAGTGTCTAGAAACATTTCACTAGGATCACAAACCTCAATATGTTCATGGTTTTGTGGCACTGGTAGAAACTGAGGAAGCCTTTTACTCAGCCAAATGGTGATGTCTCTGTTTGTATTAACAGCAAAGGGTTCATACCCTTCCTGTAAGCCACATATAGTGAAATATTTTAGAGTGCTGACATCTTTTCCAAAGTTCATTCTTCCCACTTGAGATGGGCCCAGGCTGCACACAGGTAGAAATCCTTAAAACAAGATGAAAGAATACATTGGTTGTACATAATGAACATCAGTGAACTGTTCTCTTCGATAACTGAATTAAAAACCATTTGTGGGAAAAAAAAATCCTAAAAGCAAAGATTATGAAAAGGTAAGCAATCATCAATAGCACACCACATCTTGCATGTGAAGTAATGTATCTTAAATATCATTCTGAAAATAAAAGTCCTCTAATAGTCATGGATATTTTTAGGCAACACTCAACCTACTCTACAAAGTCTGATAGCCAACTCTTGGTTAATTTCTCTGCTGAGCTGGTAAAGTATTGCCAATTTTACTTTAAGTCTTACTCCTTTTGGTGTTCCTCCTGAAATGTCATTATTCACTGTATTTTGAAAGAATCTTACTTTAGAAGTAATATAGCGATTGTCCATGAAGTGGGAAAAAACCTACAAATAGCAGAAAAACCAATAGTGGAAAAAGCCTACAAATATGCACAAAGTGCATGCCAGATTTTTTTTTAAATATAAAATAAAATAAATTAAGTCTAAAAATTCCAACAACTCTGCTCTGGAAAATGAGAACTGACAATATGACACCATAGCTTCATGAAACGTAGGTTTTTTTGGTTTGGGATCATGTTTTCTGTCTTACCTTTTAAATCAGCTTTTCATTTGTATGCATCTTACTGTTTCACTAGCACAGGGAACACATTTGTGCCTTCTTTTTACAAACCTATTTTTTTCCTGATTCCCCAGAATGGGCAAGGGCACTTCCACATACAGCTGCTCTGCAGGCACTTTCTTTTTTTTCCCTCGTTTTCAGCTTCGCAGTCTAAAAACCTAAGAAAATCTTTTATTTCTTCTATTTCCTTTCCTCCTGCTTTTCAATTTCCACAGCTACATACTACTTTAGATTCATTTGACCTAGTTAATAACAAAATGTTTTCTTTTTTATCAACAACAAACATGAAGCTCTGTTCAGTAATTCTGATTCACATGAATATAACAGGTATTGAAAAATATAAGGACAAAATACAGAGTAGTTCCTCACTTATCTTTAGGCTGCCCAGATAAAAAAAAAGAGCAGAATATCTGTTCATTATGTTTGTTCTTCAGGGACAAAGCAAACTCCAGAGCACCATCTACGGGGAATTACTGTCCACCAGATAAATTATCAGCCTTCAGTACCAATTTTTGAAGATTTTACTACATATACACAAGACTAGGCTTCCTAAGTTCCCTGTTGAGTTAAAGGAATCCACAAGCTGTTGCAAAAGTTGCTAAGCAAAGACAAAATCAAAATTATTTTCAATAACCTTACAATTCTCATCTCATCACCCAAAAGATGGTAATTCTTCTACCTACTCATTTTCGTGTGGTTTCAAAGAAACCCCAAACCTCCCAGATAGATTAGATGTGAAACAAGTATCTTAAACACACAAACATACAAAACATAACAAAATGTAAATGAGCATTTGCAAGATTCCCCGAAAGAAAACAAAGAAACACAGGAAAAACTCCTACACAGGTAAAGCTGCCATGGATATTTTTACTCAGTGTAGTGCATCCCACCAAACTTGCAGTGGAGGCAATGTGAAATCAAGATGACAGTCCCTCTCACCAATACTGTCCTCATTGATAACAGAAGGTACCATACACGTAGCTGATTCCTGCACATAACTGTAACTGTACAGTAACTGTGGCTCTGTATAAATGGAATATAAACACCACTCCCAGTCCTGACCATAAAAACCCTACTTCCATCTCTGGTGAAATTCTGCATTGATTTGCCAATTATTTAGTTGTCATTTGGGGGTTTTAGGGCTCTTCTCTACATGGCAAAGACAGAGCATCTCATCTTGTGTGCTGTTAAGACAGCTATATATCTTTCTACAGAAGAAAAATTCATTTCAACAGCCATCTTTGAATGGGTATCCAGCCATTTTAGATATTATTATTCACAGATCCCATGTAACCCTTGCATGCTGGAGGCTACATAAAAAGATGATTTACCCCTAACCTAGCTCCTAACCTCCAGATACATAACTGGGCTATGGAGCAAATTTTATTTCAGTGTATGAAATAGCAAAATAAGTAAAAATATTTAAACAGTACCAAAAGAAAAGTAACCCTCTAGCACTGTCTGTCACACATAGCAAAAGCACAGGACAGCAACACTTTTCATAGTATTACCCACTTTCAAGAATACACGAACCTCCTTATTCAACCTGTCAAACACTACAAACAATTCCTGCTCACAGAAATCACGACTTGACAAAATAAAATTTGGGGTGTACAATTGTATCTGTTCATATCTTCAGTTAAATTTATCTGCTACAAATGCATAAGATGTCATTATCTTTATCAATTTTACTACTGAGATGATATCTCATAAATAAATTCATGTGCCATAATCCCAAAGAGCTCCTCTTGTTGGTAGTACAACCTAACATACAGCACAGGCTGTATTACTAAGCTGGCAGAGCACCATATCCCTTTTTCATCGTTCATAAGTAAATTAAATCTACAGGACTGATTTACTGTAAGGCTGCATCAGAAATTCTAACTGTTTTCTAAAGCAAAAGGTCCCTTTTTGTAGCAACACAACATGAACATGATTCACTCATTGAAGTGACCTGCAGAAAGGTTAAGCAAGAGCCAGTAACAAATTTAGACTAAAGCCAGCCTTTAAAAAAAAAGCTCTGTACATTTATTTTGGGTATTTCATATGTGCGTTTGCACATACACAATCATAATCAGTTGTCTTCCCTGCCCCCTCCCTTTGCCTCTAATATTTGTGTGTTACCCATAATAATTTCAAATATAGCTTTGGAGTTATTAAATCCAAGATCAGTCATCACATTCCCTTGAAAATAGACTAGGACATCTTATTTCAAAGGGCAAGCTCTTTCCTACAAAAACAATAGTAAAGGAACTTAATGTGAATTACAAGGATATTGTGGAAAATCTGAGGGGTTTGACATAAAGTCTCTGACATGGTTACCAAAGCCTTCAGGCTCCGTGTCAAGCCAGAAACTCCTTTAGGAGAGAGATCTCTTTCAATTTAAACCTGCAGCTAGAAACAAGCACCACAAAAAGTACAACACTGTGATTTCTTCAACTTGGAATAAACGCCCACCCTCAGAATTTAATAGAATTTGAGTTTCTTTCGGAATCCCCTATTCCTCAGCGAGAGTATACTAAATAATAACTGGAAAGACATTAAAATTTAATGGCACCAAGATGATCTTTTGCATATAACACTAACAGTAAGCCAGTTCTTGTAGCCCTTTCCCTCATCATGTTACCACTGCATCTAAGAAAACCCAAAGGCAGTAAAGTAACAGGCGTCAGTCCAGAAAATTAATGGCAATTATGTAATTTTAAATAAGATAAAAATATTACTGATTCTTAATGTATGGCAGAGGAAGGGAAAAAAAACCTCCCAAAGTACTCCTGAAAGTAAAATACTCTGAAATCTAGATGAAAATGAAGTGGTTAAAATTCAAAGAGGGAATTGCCTAATTAAGAGGTATGAAATTCATATTTCCCATAGGAACAGGGTAGGGATGAGTAACCCAAAAGTAGCACGTGGAGCTCTTATTGTTCAAAAAATTTAACTTTATCTCTCAGCTACAGCTGTACTGTTTAATAGATATATAATATTTAAGGCAGAATGTATGTATCTATAAGAAATGAAAGCTTAAAGCTTAATTTTTTTTAACATTACCATAGTTCAGAAGCTTTAGACAATTAACAATACAATTTCTTACCTCTTTTCTGTTTCTGTCTGCACACAGGTATATAATTAAATTCATAAACAAAAATATATTCTTTGATACAGAATCCATCTGCCACCTGACAGACCCTTTGCCATCTTTAGCAATCTCATAAATTATGCCTTCACAGTAAACTAGCACCTGTTTGTGGATGCTGAAACGTGCACCAAGAACCCTACAACAAGCACAAAGCTCAGTCTGCTGGTTTAGAATAAAGCAGAATATTTTAGAGCATAGTTTTGTACCAGCTGACTGGATCAGGTGTCATTTCTCCTCCCAGTGCTAAAACAAAACTTTAAAGATGGCTTACACTTGCTACCACAGTTTCTCACTAATTGGACAGGCACTTGGTATTATCTCAGTACTTCCTTCATCTAGATAAAATCTGATGCCCTTGCCCCCTATGCCAGGGCAGGGGCAGGACTAGGAGCTCTTGAAAGGTCCCCTCAAACTCAAACCTTTCCATAATGCTCTATAATTCTATTACATTATATGCTGATCTACTGCAGTGAGGATGAAATATTAAGAGTCATGAATCTGCCTCTTCAGACATATCCCTGAAAAGCAATTAAAGGGTCTCACAACAAAAGATAGCCACAAAGACCACTACAGAAAGAAAGCCCTTCCTCATCATCACATCCAGCAAATTTTCTTTCTGAGAAGCTAATACTAATCAAACAGAAAAAAGGACAAGTCAGGGGAGGCAGGGGCAGGGATGAGAAAAGGGAGATGAAACACAAAAGAAACACATTAAAGTGAAATCAGAGAAAAAACTGGGCAATAGCAAGTTAACAGCATGATGTATTACCGTACTTACCATCAGCAACCTCAAAGTCCTTGAATGCAAGTTCTGAGCCTGAGTCATCAAGCAGGATTTCACCATTTAAGGTGAACATCATAGTGTGCTCATTCATGTCAACCATACATCCAACAACATCTCCTGCCAACCAGGAGCGGCCAAAATGCTCATTACCTTGATGCCACCGCTGTGCCTGAAAACAATTAGAAGCATTTAAAAGAAAAATCGCAACAATGCATGTTTTTCTCATCTTTAAGGGTAGAAACTAATAATTAACTGCCTCAATTAAGATGGTATTAAAACGAACAATTTCACAGAATGTAATTCCAAAGCTGTGTCTGTGACTACTCCAAGCTGACTCTGAATATGGAAATCCAACAATTAACTTCATGCAAGCACCCCTCACATCAGCATTATAAAACACTGCTAAGAGAGCTGACAGGGAAAATGGCTAGTTCAACATTTCAGTAAAAAGTAAGAGTATGGTTTAGTTTTCTGCAGAAGTTCCATGAAAGACTTTTAATCACAATAATATGCTATCAATTACAATGTTTAATAGCTACTCAACAAATCCTTTTTAAGCAATTGCTTTTATTTACTTCAGCAGCCTAAAAATTTATTACTTGCAAACCATCTGTATTGTTTCCTTAAGTATAATTCTTAAAACATTTTGTGCAAAATAAATTAATCTTTCTCTCATATCAGAGTTTGGAAGGAATAAAACTGTCCGTGAATGAGACCAACACTGGGTTTCTGATAGATTCCAGAGTAGCTGAGGGCACAATTAATGATTCCTCTGACTGACTTTCAAGTCAAAGGCTGCAAAGGCTTTCAATGCGGTCTTGGACTGGAGTTCAAATAAATTAACATCTGTTAAGAACTATTGTAACCAAGCATAGGAAAAAAAAGCATTAATAACAACAGATAGGATTCCTTCTCATGTAATTCATCACAAGTAGAGGTTTATACTCTGTATCCATCCTAGAAGTTGTACAAAACCAATGAACCTGTCTCGATATCTTGAAGGTCATTTTTTTTTTCCAACCAAGGAAAGAACCCATTAAAATCAAACACAGCAAAATAGCTTTGTGGATTGAGACCTAATGTCAAACCCCAAGATTCAGAAGGCAACTACACAGCTATTCCAGTAAAAATAGAGGACTTGAATGGTTTATGTAAGACACTTAAAAAAAACCAAAAAACTTTCCAGTTCTCTTTTCAAGGCATCTTCTCATGCAACACAGGAGTGGGAAAGAAAGAAATTCCCACAGCATAAATAAAATATATCCTGAGAACTTCATCTTGCTGGGAATATCCATGAATTCTGTTGATTTCTGTTACATATTTTAACAGTAATAAATTAATTCCAATCCCAGATACAAGAAATAATTTGACTATGAGTCATCAGTAGCCTTAATAACAGTTAAGTTTCAGACAGCAGCTGCACTTGCCCTCATACTGGAATTGAAAATTTCAATGAGTCATTTAATCTATTCTGATGACAGTCAGTAATATAAAGGTTTGTTTTATATATTTTTACTACTAGCTTTCAATTGGTCATTTTTTTTATTCAGAGTTAAATTTGAGCAAATCTTAGTGGCTCTATCATCCTTCATTTAAGCTGTAAGGATCTCCGTGAAAACCTGGCTATACTCTTTGGAACTATTACATTTCTACAAAAACTTTGTATCAAAGTTTGCATCAAACACTTACTGTTAATAATCTTAACCATATTTATTCCCTAATGGCACTTCTTATAGAGAGAACAACAGAGTAAAACTTTATAGAAATTATTCGTAGCTAATTACAGCCAGTATTCTGAATTTGATTAAGCCACTTTGATTTTCAATTCTTTATATATACACTGTAGAAACACATGAATTTGTAAAAAAATAATATCTAGAAATGCCAAACCTTGCTAATTAATTTTTCAGGTGACACTGATTCTAGTTATTCTACTTCAGCCCTCAAAGACAGAGAAATAATTTCATGAAACATCAATGAAAGCAGAGAAGGCAAAGCAATGGCACATGGAACAAGACACAAAAATTACAAGTTTTGCAGTCATTCATACTATTACAGATAAACAGAGACAAACCTTAAAGCCATCAAAAACAAAAGCTTCTTCATCCGAGCCAAGTTCCTGATCTGGCAGACAACCAGGCCTGGTCCATCCAACTCTCATATCTCCTGCAGTAACTGCCTCAAACTCAAAGTACCACTTCCCAGCCTTCACTGCATAAGTCTTCTCTGTGCGGAAGATCCTGAATTTTTCCATTATCCCACCGCACACGTCCAGTCTTGTTGCTGTAAGGGTTAAAAAATAAAAATAAGTATGAGGGGGGGAAAAAAATCAACACAGAAAGTACTGTTTGCAACTACTGGCACGAAACAGTGAAAGCAAAAGCAAAAGGTAAAAGAATCCCTTTGAGCACAGACATGAAAAGAAGAATGTGCCTTCAGAACAGCCATGTGGAGAAAGTGTCATTGCCCATTCTGGGAATTGGGACCAAAAAAACAAAACAAAACCCAAGAAACAAAAACACAAAAAAGGAGAAGTTAGAAATTTGAATGCAGCTACAAATAGATGACTCTGATTCTTTTTCTCAGATTAAAGGAAGAAAAGGCCAGAAGCATGGATCTTTTTCCACGGATTTGTAATGTATCAAATAAAGCTTGTGCAACATTTGAAAAGTCAGCATTTCAGTCTAATCACCACAATTCCTCTTCTTCCTGAGTTTGTTATAAGATCAAATTTGCCTGCAGCTACTTGCACCTGTTTGTTAGGCCATGCTAAAAACTTCTCCCTTTCTCTTCTGTTTTCTCACACACATCAAGGTCCACATTTCCAATATCACCTGGGATAGCCTATAAAATCACATCCTTCAGAATTAACCATCACTTCTCATGCCACCATGTCTGACGTCTGTTAGGTGAGGTTCATTAGGTTTCCCCTAAGCAATGCAACCCTCTGCCACATAATTCTTTATCAGAACAATTTTCTCTTTGATACTCTACACAATTAATACGTTAAAAACACTTTTGAAGACCCTAAGCACCTCACCTATACAGACGAAGCACCACAAAGCACGGTAACTGAGAATTTTTTTTATTTTTAGATGCTAAGTAACAAAATGCTTTCTAGAGCCTAAGCAATCCCAAAAAAACAGCTGCAGTGGGAAACCAGTAAGTAATAATAATAAAAAAAACAAAACATAAAACCCAATACTAGAGAACTTTGTAAAATTAATGTTTAAATAAAAAAGAATTATTAGCGATGCAGAGCACCACTAGAGGGCTCTAAATCCCTTAATAACAGTACGAATTCTGGCTGATGAAAGAGGATCCTTGTGACATTTTATGCCTCTCCAAAACTCGAGAAGCTCATAAACTGCAAAATCTAAACCCCCAAAATGATTATAAAAATCTTTTGCTGAATACAATTCCAGTCTTTTCTCAAGAAAGACCAATTCACAGGACACTGTTCTGCAGTTCCATTCCTCTGGGAATTTTGGAACAACCTTGATGACATCTTTCAGATTCAAGGATTGCACAAGTGTTCATAAGATTTCATTAGTAACTCCATTCACACAACCAGCTCAATGATCTCTGCATTCTAAGGAAAAAGATAGTGGTTTTCAACAGTTCATTCCCAAGGAAAGGCAGCAGCATGAGGTCCTCAGAGCTGTAAATGAAAAAGGGGATTACTATTGTTCAGCAGGATGTAGAAGAGACTTCAGAAAAGGAGTGCGCTCTCTCCCTCTCTTGCCTACACCATTAGACAGCCCCTATATTTTCACAGGAGGCAAAGGCCTCCCGTACCAGCCAACCCACCTTCTCAGAACCAAGAAGTCATGCTCCATCTTTCTTTGCAGCGTCTTCTTCCTAACAGTGGGAGGGGAAGAATTTCTAGGATTATGCAGCAGGGTTACACTCTCCAATCTTGGCAGATTTAAGAGTAAGACCATGTCATTTTGCCATAAACACTGTCCATTCCACTAAGGAACATTGTTCTACCTATTCAGCAATCCAGCCTTGTTACACATTTATGGTCTCAGCAATGCCTCATATTTAAGTGTAATTTAATGGCAGTATCTCATAAAAGCTGACGATCACAACATGCATGTGCATTGGAAAAGAAATTCCAGATGGTAGGCTCCCTGTGTACAACACTTTAGGTATGAGTTAGGTCTTCTGCAGAAATTCTTTACTGTGTATGGCCTAAATAGGTCAAAACTTAACAACCACGATGACTATATGAAGGAAAAAAAATAAGGTTTAGACACATTTCTCAAAATTTTGCTGATCATAAAGATGCTAGTTACAATTTTGATTATTCCATATTTCCTTATCTCTAAGTGAACTTCTAAAATAGAGTTGAAAAGGGTTAGATTTATTTATTTTATTTCTACATTATGTCTCCTGATTTCTTGTACTTTCTTAGCATTATATATGATGAAGTTATTGATTTAAATGTTGTGTACTTTCTTTAAAAATTCTTTGTTAATAGTTCAGATTTTTTTTTCTTGTCTAGGATGTCTCAAACTGAAAATACTGCCCACAGTATCAATAAAACATTCAACCTGGCAATGATGCAACTTCAAAGAAAACTTTGTAAGAAGCGAATTAAAATTTATTTATAGTCTAATTCAACTTCCAAGACCTGAGAAAGCCTAGGAAACTTAAAGGCTCTAACTGACTATCTAATTCTAGACTTACAGGTTGACATTTGATTTGGTAATTCATTTTAGAAAATTTCATCTTTTACCTTTAGGTGTTTAAATACAAGATAGTACACAAACTGTAGAATTCTTCATTATTTAAAGTTTAAATTTTAGGAATATAAAATTCACATCTACTGAGTTTACATATTTTTTTCCTATTTTGTCATGAAATAGCAAACACAGCATTAAATAAAACCTATTCCAAAAAATTGTGTTTATTGGTTTAGATTGTAAATAATTGCTTTAAAATGTAACATTTTGTAACATAATAATAATAAACAAAATAATACATTTTGTAATTCAGTTGAGGCCACAATACAAGGAAAGGAAACAGAAAGGAAAGGAAAGGAAACAATAAGGAAAGAAAGAAATTAAGATCTGAGAGATCAGAAAATGGAGAAAAGCACTTATTAGATTTGGAAGCACCCTCTTAAAACGTTTTATTGGACCAAAAAATTCAGTAGCAGAATGGAAAACTGTAAGCATTTTTTGAGAAAAAAAGCCAAAATTAATTACCATGATCTTGATCAGGAGCTTCCAGATTGTAACCATAGCCTAGGAGGGTGCGGACAGCTTCCCGAAGACTGTCCTTGTTGGACTTCTTTGTTCGATCATCCAAGAGAGCGTACGGCACAAGGCGAGGATTCCGTCGATTTTTCACATCCTGCATGAGTATGAAAAACCAGTTCCATTTCAGAAACCGTGTTTTGTCTTACAGACAAGATTATTCTTCAACAGCAGCATAAAAATTACTGTTTATACCAACTGAGATCATGTAACTTCAAAGATAGCAAGGAATCATAGAAATTCCAAGTCTAGAAACTACAAGACTGAATTCAGAAAAAATAAGTGACACACACAAATAAACGAAGCTCTGTGTCTTATACTTGCTGTAAGTTTCTGTCAAATTTACTTAATAAAGTAACAATATAAACACAGAAACAAGGATAGATCCAAAGACTATGACAGAAAAGTCAAAATAATTGTATTTCATACATTGTTTATGAAGCAGCTACGATAACAAGAAACTTTTTACTAAAGCTGAGACATTTCTGCACCACAAATACATGAAATGCCCAAATAATAAACATTATAAAAACAAAAGAAAATACTACTAATAAAAAATAATAAATGTGTGCAACACTAATTAATAAATGACAAAACAGATAATAAATCTGTGCCTTACTATAACAACTATTTAAGACATATTTTTTCAAAATAAAGGGGTTTGCAAGAATATGATTTATGTGCTCCACATCTAGAGTATTTGCAATAGGTAATTAAACTAACTACTCTCCAGCTGAAATGAAAGTATTGCTAAGGTTTAATCTTGGCATTTTAGGTTTATTAAAAACATTGATTAGGTTTTCTTCTACTGCAAAATGATCTTATTTGAAAGCAGTGTTTAACTGGATTATTTAAGTGGCTAATCTAATTTTTAGTGATTCTTGTTGGTAATGAGAAAATTTGTTGGCAATTTGTTGGCAATGAGAAAAACCATGCAAAGAATTCGCCATGTTTTTCCTAATATCTATATTCATTAAAAAAATTACAGACCAGACATATAATATAAAAAATAGCTGCTGTTTGTTCTCTTCAGTCCAATACCAAAGATATTGAAAGGATTTTATAATTAGTTAAGATTTATTAAGAAGTCCAAAACCAATGCCTATTATTTTAGAAGACAGTGAAAGTACCTCACTTCTTTTACAGCATTAGAGTTCTAGTTTTAGGAACATATGTGGTTTCAATTCTATCTTTGCAAGCAGAGAAGAAATGGCACATCCATTCTGAAAAAATTCTTGCCGGCATCTTTTGTTATCCTTTAAATTCTTAGATGCAAGGCTGTCTGCCTCTTGACTTGTCATAGCGAGCAGATACTGAAAGGTCAGTTATAAACCAGTGCTTGATGAAATCTGGTCCTACAAGTTATTCCTTTAGGAGAAGAAAAATTAAGGGAGAAGCATTACCTACATGCTTAAAGGGCTAACAGAAAGATAAAGGTAATGCATTGCTGGGAGCACAAATTACAAAACCATATCATCTCTAATTATATTCCGTGTAAAGGACAGTGGCAGGGTCAACACTAATACCATTTGAAGGATCTACTTCTCATATTTATTCCAAATTCTTAAATTGACATCCAGCTTCGTCCAATGTTTAATTTGGTAGATGTGAAAAACGGCTGTGTCCTTCCAGCAAATGCTGAAGTAAATGTTATGAGAAATTATTTTTTTATATAGGAGTATTCACATTAACATCTGAAGTAATGAAATGCCATGAGTTTGATTATTTGTTATTGAAAGGACACAAAAAAGAGAAATAATTTCCTCTGAAGTACTATATGTCCACAAGACATTGTGAGATACTGTCTTTAAAAATATGAAAGTTTGGAACAATAAATATGTAACTTCTTATCCATAATATAACATTAGACTAATGCATTTGTAGTTGCCAATGTGCAGCAACCATTAACACAAATTAACATATAGGCAATCAGCTGGTAATGTATAAAATGAAATATAGTATAAATGCTTTTAAAATGGCTAAGCACAAAATGAGAGCAACGAGAGAAAAAAAAAGGAATACAGAAATTTAATGTAGTAAACCAACTGGATTTTACAGATTTCTTTTCCTTGGATGTAATTTTATTTAACATTGTGACCTTTTACATCTATTCAAGACTGTGGCTACGTCTTTAAATTTGAATGTGAGAAGAGGTTTTTCTTTTAACAACTTTGCTCCTTTTTTTTTCTTATTACACATCTATTTAAATTTTGAATGTGTTACTTATTTCTGAATTAAGCACTATTATTGTTATATTCATCGTAAGTTTTCATGCTAATGACCTTCTGCATCTCTCTGGTGTAAGTACAGAGAATAATCCTGCACAGTGATTGAGCTTTGCACATTCGCAATCAAGTCAACAAGAAAACTGATTAGCTAAGAGTGGTAATTTTTACTGAGTACATTTCCAACTAGCACAGAGAGTGGATTCCTCCTACTCAATACAAAGAAGTTATTGTAGACTGTTAAAGTAAGTTTTAACATTCAGCCTAAGTTTTTAAATTTTTTTGCCAGAGTTTTCCAGATTTGACAGTCTAATGATTCATCAGAAGACTGGTTTGTGCAGAGTTTCTCTGGCAACTACTTGTTAACAGACAAACGGTTTGAGCTGGGTAGCACACATGATATTTTATAATTCTTTTGTTTTGAATTCAGAGCCTACCATATCACAGAAAAAAAAGGGGGGGAAAGCCAGTGTATTTTATTATACAGCTTTGTCTTCATTTAATGTAACAAACATCCATTAATAATTTAGAATTTAATTTACTTTACTTAGGAAAATACATTGCAACCAGAAAAAGTTGGGATGCCTGGCAGAATGTGCCTTGGATGGAAATAATAATATTAAACATCAGTGATACAGCACTGACCATGCCAAGTCAGCATTACTTTTCACAGTATACACGACAGATTCTGATATACACTGCAAATGACAAACAACTATTTGAATGGGCACACATACACTTATTTGTAGGGTATAAAAGCATATGAATCAGGTAATAATTAGTCAACAATGGGCCAATTTAACTGCATAATTTTTTAAACTACATAGCTCTTAAAGGAAGCAAAAAGAACTACAGAAAAAAATACCTCAACACACACCAAAAACATTAATAAGCCTTTTAAAACTTCCTTGAAAGGTAAATAACACTGCTGCAAAGTAACACAAAGGAAACGTATGTCGGATGTAAAGTGCCTTCTTTTGCTCAATGAGTCTGTGACGTGTCAATAACTGATCTCGTGGCACTGGACCTACAACTGGTTCTGGAACTTGCACAGACAGATCTCATGTAAGAATGAAACGAGGAATATCATCAATATCATCTACAGCAGCAGACAGAACCACAGTCAAATTCTACAAAGAGCTCTAAAAGAAGCTATTAAGGGATGTAGTGTGTGTAATACGGTTGTATGCTTCAGCAGTAATTCAGTAACAAAAAACAAAGCATCACATAAACCTCTAAAAGACATCTCAAAATAATAATGTGGTTTTCTGAGCTATAAATGTCATATTGTAAAGCTGTGCACTCCTGGACCTTCCCAAATCTCTATGAAGTTCAGGAACAACATAGACCACTAGACTAAAGGGAACAAAAAGTCACCAGAAACATAAGTAGATAAGTGCTTAACAGAAAGAAAGATAGGAAAAGACTGGTAAGTTAAAACACATAGCAGGAAGAGTGCAGGAAAAATATGATAATATCTTACTGGGAACACACATTTTGTGATTTAAAGTATAAGAGCTGTACAGATAAATATTCTGTGTGGTATTGAAATTATTTTGTTCTCATAAGCAAGGCTGTTAAACTACAAACACAAAACAA
This sequence comes from Dicaeum eximium, assembly GCA_013396995.1. Taxonomy (NCBI): domain Eukaryota; kingdom Metazoa; phylum Chordata; class Aves; order Passeriformes; family Dicaeidae; genus Dicaeum; species Dicaeum eximium. The sequence goes on along the minus strand of VWZP01007825.1, from coordinate 1,721,011 downwards.
ATGTATTTCAGCAGACATCCAATGAGATAGATGCGCTCTTGTTTTCTTAGCTCCCTTCGCACCATTAGCAAACCCTCATTCCACAGGTGTGAATTGATTCTGTCATATCCACTGACACACAAGATTCACACCTCTCACTATCACAAAGATTTCCAAGCAATTGCCACAACAAATGCTATGGGGCAAGCTTGCCAGCAGTGCTGCCAGAAAACCAGTGAGCCACCCTGTGCGTGTGAGCAGGATCATTTACCTACACCATACCTTTCATGTCTCACTATCCTGAGGGCTAGCTTTTCCACACCTACCACAGCAGCTCATCTTTAACCAGAAACCACGAAAATTAAAAATCATCTTATAGAGGAAAAGGGAAAAGGAAAAAGCAAAGGTGTTCTCACAAAGGAAAAGTCCTCACAAAGCTGTATTCTTAGCAACGTTAATAATCCAAATGCACCTAACCAAAGAAGAGGATGTATTCCCCACCTGGAATACTAGCAGCTGAGTTCTAAGCTTGGAAGTATGTGGATCCTTAGTAACATGTGTATAGCTTCTGCCATCTTCACTGAGGACCATAGCAATATGGAATGCCTGTCAGAATGCGCCCTGACTATAAATGGAAAGAACTAATATATCAGTATAGATCATGTAAAATGTCAAAGTGACATAACATAGGTGGTTTTTACAAGGACAAGACGCTGGTTTTGTACAGATTTAATGAAAAAATAGGCAACAACTTGATTTTTCCCACACATGCATATTTCACCCAGCCCGACTTTCCAGAACAATGCCTCTTCTGCATTGCAGCCTTCGGCAGCCTGAGAACACCAACTCCTGATCAATTAATGATGCCATATACATTCTATAAATCTGAAAAAAAAATCAGATCCTGCCTTTAAAAGACCAAAATGTCTTGCATTTTTGGGCCAAAGAGAAGTAAGATTTCATATAATTGCTTGGCAAAAACGGACTCTTCTAGGACATGAACTGCAGAGTATCTTTTTTAAGATGCTCTTCACACGGCGGAAGGAAAATTTTAGGTTGCCAATATTTATAAACAATTGTTAAAGCTGTGGGATTTTTAATACTTTTTCTTTTTTCAGTATAAATGGGGTTTCTAATTGTTAGCTTTTCTAGCCAGAATACAATGCAACATGAAGAAAAAGCAAGATACCCTTTGACTAAGCTATCAGGATATGTGGCAATGTATATAAGCAAAATGTGAAAGAATCCTTGCCTGCGATCTCTACAGTCAGTTGGAAGACCTAGAAGTCATGCATTAGGAAGAGGGACAGGGCAGGTAATGTGCTTTAAATTATTTTCATTTGCTTTCTGATCTCTAAGCTCAACTCTTTTCTTTTCTGTCTTCCTTATTCATATGGACGTTGGGAGTCTCCTGTATGCATAAAATCACAGTTCTATGAATGTCAAAAAATACCCTAAGTTTATGGATATGGCAAAAAAATACCCTAGAGTTCATGGATCTATTTATATGAGTTCTGAATATTTTCCATTAGATTGTGAAGACTTAGTCACAAATACATACTTTCATACTTCAATGCTATTTTTCCATTATCTTGTTATGAAAAATTCCTTGAAAGTAACTAAACAAAAAAACTCATGTAATTATGACAGGTCTTGACATCAAAATCCATAAAGGTTAAAAAAAGAAGGCTTTTCTCATAGCACAAATCTAATTATTTAATTCACTTACAGCAGGGCTATATTCCTTCCTTGCCTGGATCTAACTCCTGTGTGTGTCCTTGTCCATTTCCCCAGTTCCAAGACCACCAACTTGGAGCTAATCATGTTCTCCCTTAAAGGGACACTGTCAATTATTTTCATACTGATTGAGCTTCTTTTTCCACTTACCCTTGCTACTTAATATGTTCTTTTTAGCAGAAATACATATTTTTCCTACCTGTTTCACTTCTTCTGCTTTCTTCCTTTGTGGAGCAATAAGCAACTGTGAGTCTGTACTACCAAAAAATACTTGGTTATGATCAGTGTCATCACAGCTGTCAGGACAGTTCTGGGAGCAGGATTTATTAGCTAACTTGTGCTCCCTCACCTGGCTGGCTGGCTCTGCAGCAGCAGAACAAAAATACTGTATATAGTCATGCATAAAATGCAGCTTGTTACATCTTGTCAAGAAAAAAGCCTGACAAGCAGTGATGGATTTAGAAGAAGAAAAAAAAATCTGCAAGTTGGAAGGCATTTTTCCAAACAGTTTTTTATATAGAAATGGTTTATACTTGAACTACTTGAGAGTATCCCTTTAATTTTTTCATTTTATATAATCCCAAAATGATGAGGCTCTCATGCTGAACAGACCTACTAGACTATTTAATTCATCCTGCAGCCACAGCACGATTGCTGTTCATAACACATTTCCCTGTGATTAGTTCATCTACTTTAAAACATCTGTAAGCTTCTTTCCCTTAGGAAACTATTTTACAGCTCTGCAAGATATGCTTGTAGTATTATACAGCACAACATCATGTCACTTCATTCCAGTACTGTAACATGTCACAGTAATATGACAGGATGACAAAATGTAGCCCATGAAATAAACCCACTGGAGTGAAGCAGAAGCACGTAGCAGTGTGGACAACACCCAGAGCTAGCAGCTTGCCATGTGATACGTATGCCAGCTAAATGAGAGGCACCTCTGCACTGCACCCAGAAAGGAGAACCTCGCTCTTCTGCTCTCTTCTTATTGGTTTTAATAAACGCACCACTACACTGCATTCTCAACAACAGCACACAACTCAGCACACAAAAGTCTTCAGCCAGTAAAAAAATTCCTGGATGTGTAAAGCATAAGCACTCAGTACTACAAAACGCCAATTAATTGGCTTTCCAACTCCAAATGTGATCAGCTTCAAAAACACTTAAGATTTTTAGTTTTAAATTCTCCACACTCTTCTCTGCATGCCTGTAACTGTCTTTGTCTTGATAAGGAAGAACAGTGAAATATTTATATATACCTAAGCCCAGTCAAGATTTAGAGCAGAAGCCTTTGTCTAAGACTCTTTCAGAGCATAACCCAGTAGTCAAAATCAGAGCTTGATACACACCCAATGCTTAAAAAATATCTGAAAACTTAAGTAAGGGATACCATTCCAATAATTTTTTATACAAAAACTTGTCCTTGGCTATTAGAATGGATGTAGATACCTAAATCCTATTTGCCTGGACAGACATCTTTGAGGCTATGGAGTTAACCTTTTAAAACTCTTGAAAAATGGGTAATGTACCACTCAGTAATTACAAAGCTAAGGGGTTTTAAACAAAACCTCTAGTTGCCATGAGTTTTCTCACACCAGATTATAAATTTTAATAAGTGAGCAGAGACTTAATTTTTATGTGAAACGTAGTCATCCAATGAGCACGACATTTACTAGGAAGGGAGCCTAGGGAAGGCCAAAGTTCCAAGAGTATCCCTCAGGAAACTGTTTTAGGAGTCAGTAGATAAAATACAGAGAGCTGTTCAGTGAGTAGATCAGAGTCCTCTTTTTTCCCCTCTGCTCTCTCCTGAGGAGGCTCAAAATGTCTCCTCACAGGGCTACAACATTTTAGGTTCAACAGTTTAGTCTCTTTCCCTAAGCACAGCACTGAGAACATAAGACAAATGTCATGATTCTTCTGAAGTGTTTAATTTTAGGTTATATCCCATAACAGAATTGTCTGAGAACAGAATTCTGTTATATCCCATAACAGAATTGGTTTTTGGGGTGTTTTTTTAAAACCCAAGTTGTGGCCTTGAGCAACTCCACTGCCTTTTGGGAACCGTAATAAAACTAATGATTTACGACTATCACATCACACCTCTTCAAATGCAGAACCTTCTATATCAACAGGCACACCAAAACATACATAAAGACCGTGTATAATAAAAATATTGTGAAGATGTAAAGGAGAAATTTTTTCAATGCCACCCACTCCCATTACACTTTTTACATATCATTCCCAGACCAGTAACACCGGGAAAGTCTTTGACATCACCATTAACTGACTTTCTTATTTAATACCTCACTAATTCAGAAAAAATGCAATTTAGCTGCAAATTCACTCCAATAAATATGGCAAAATTATTTGTGGGTTTTTTCAAAGATACATCGACACAAAGGTTAGGTTAAATTGTCTTCAAGATCTAAGAAGATTTATTCGCTACATGTGAGTCATAAGATTATATTTTCCCAAAGCTAGTTAGAAATATAATTAGCTAAGACATGCATTTGATTCCAGAAATTTCTTAACTTTATCTTAACCAATGATTTCTGCTGCAAAACTAAATTTAATTTTGGGTTATATCAAGTTTCTATCAAAGTTGTACTATTTCCCAACTTTCATTTATTTCAAAGCTCCCAATTGGCAAGGTCCTGTAGTGAAAATGATTGGCTTCTGGAAGAATAAAAAATATGGGCGACATGGTATAAATTCTTGAGTGCATTCTTTAATAGATCAGAAATATTTCTTTTGAGCATACAGTTTTTCATTCTAGAAATTAATTGTGTACTGACTCTATAAACACAGGATTGAAATAGTGAGTTTAAAACTAATTAATCCCCTCCCCCTACCTGACAACAGAAAACCATCACTTCCAACACTTCTCATCATTCATGTTCCATCAGAAATTTTAACAGCACTCACAAGGCCACCTCTTACTTAAAGGTACAGTATTATGGAAAATTTTGATCCTGGTGAAAGCAGGGGAGTTGCAAAAACACTGAATTATCTTCAGTTTTTTCCTAATAGAGAATATATATATTCCAGTCTACAAACAGAAGAATTGACTCACTGTCTGTCTAGACTCAAACACAGAACATAGATTTCCTAAATAACTTACAAAGTAACACAATGACAGCTTCGTAGTAAGATACTGTAATGAGCAATACTGAAATGCAGATATGTAGCATATATTTTCTCAAATAAGCATACATGTATGTGATGAGGTGAAGTGCTTAACTTAATATATAAAAACCCAGATTATTTTATTATTTTACACAGAAGTTTTGCAAATAGAATGAATTTTGAAGAACAAAATTTGACATATGTGGCACTGAAATGTATAACTCAAATTTTTGCCAAAAACAAGGAAGAAAAATGTATGTACCTACAAAACAGCTCTATCTCATTTTTGCAAAAATATTCATCTTTCATGCTCAGCACAGAACCATAAAAACTCTTTTTTTCTCCAAGTAGAAAATTGTCCTAAAATTTCACAGGAAAATTCTACCACACGTTTATTAACACAAATGAAGAGACCTTTCTGTATATAAAATTCACCAATCACAGAAAAAAAAAAACAATCAAAAAAAACCCACTTAATGGAAAACTGATGTAGAAGCTGTCTTGGAAAATAGTAAATTAGGCTCACAGTATACCCATTTGAATGGTTTTGGAGGTTTTTTAAAGAAACTAAAGACCTTAGTTTTGCATAATCCACCATGCTTTATTCTTACTTTGCTCCCTTGCAACACATTGGGATAACTACCAAATAATATTCATATTCACTGGAGCAGAACATTTAAAGTAGGACTGGAACTTTGAGACTGACTTAACTATTCTCAGTTAAGCACAGCTTCTGCCAGAAATGCAACATATTAGCAAAGTTATTACTAGAAGTTTACATTCAGATTTTCCTGGATAAACAAAATTATTCAATTCCCAGAACTGCAAACATTTAAATGATTCCCCTAGTGAAAGTCAATATTTACATTTCCTAAAATACTGGAGCATGTTAGCTTCCTGCATGCAATTTTCTCACCCTGAGATCTAGAGAGCATACAAGAATATACCACCAAGTTTTTTTAAGACGGCTTGTAGAAGAGTCTCATAACGCTATTTAGCAAGATAGCTTTAAATTATGGTTTTTTTTTCTTTGACTGACAAACTTGTGTTCATTAGCTGTTTCTCCCTGACTGTGTGTCACTATTGTTTCCATTTAGCTGTGAAATATCTCAAAAGATAAGTGCTGTTCTAAGTTAGCACTTACCTGCTGGATGCCGTATGTCCAGCCTTGCCTTATACGGTCCCTTGCCCAGACATTGTGAGCATTCTCTGCTAGTTTATCCACCATAGCTTCTTGAGAGGGGGTCAGTTTGATGAAACTCAGATCCATGGGTGCTGGCTTATATCCACTCAACAACTGATAGCTGTTGGGAAAAAAAAAAAAAAAAAAACCAACAGAACTTGCAGTTACTTTTCAGCAAGAAAAAAAAATTAAGAGAAACCATAAAAGAAAGAAATAACACCTATGCAACATATCTATATAAATATGATGTAATTTGATTACCAATTTGTTATTTATTTTGATTCTGTTTCAAGCTAATTGCATCTTGATAGGATGAAGTAACTGTTAATGAAAGCTACCCAAAATGCTCTGAACTAAAAACGTTTCTAAAGTATTTTAGGAATGCCACATATTCAAAGTAGTAGATTAAGATGTTGTTTATCTAAATGCTTATATCAAGAATATTATTGCTACCTCTGAGCAGATGACAATACTTATTAAATTCTATCTACTTCCTACTGAAACGAGGAAATATATTCTTGCTGTTACATAAAGGGATGCTAGCAGACAGAGCAGGTCAAATGACTTACTCAAGACCAGTTTTGAAATCCACCTTAAAATGTCTTTATAATAATTCATACCTTAACTATCCTTCAAATCATAGGAGCAAATATTTAAAATTTAAGCATGACTTCAGAATAGAAAGGCATCTTCCTTACTTTTTTTAGCGCTCCTAAGAATGCTACTTTTATAAAGTTATTCCCTTCCAATTAATTATAGAAATCTCCTACTTTATTTATGAGCAAACCTTCAATAGAGGACAAAAAGCATTAAAGGTCTTTTCCAACCTAAATGATTCTATGATTGTATTTCTCCTCCAGCATACAAAGCACTATTTTGGTTGAAACAAAAGGAGTCTGTGGAAAATAAACAACAACATTCTCTCATTGAAATTATACACCCTGGGGTGTGTAAAGAATGGCTAGTTTAAATAATTGCTCAATTATTTTCTAAACCCATTGGTAATTTTCTTGTCTTTTCTTTATCTGTACTGACAGAGAGAAACCCATAAAATTAAACAGTATTTATCCCCGTTTATATCCTAATATATTCAAATACTTTACCAATCTCAATTCATTCTCTTCTGTGACAACCACTTTTAAACACATTTAAACAAATTATCTGTTGAAAACAATAATTTAAAACAGCCAGGTATTTAAGAGGCATTATCATCTATAAATAAGAGGTTGAATCTTCCTTCAAAATTATCACAATAAAAAGTTTAAGCTAGAAAACGACAATTCAAGAACATCATTCCAAGATCAGCCATCCACATAGTTCCCAACCTTCAGGCCTTCTATTACAGCAAACCCCCACAGGAGTTCACTGCCCTCACAGTTACCTCTCATCAGGTATCTGTGAAGTCATTTCAGTGAGACTAGTAAAACAAGACAGTAAAGGAAACAGTGAAACATATGAAATTAGCACACAATTACTGTGCTCTTTCACAGTCACACGCCCCTGCAAAAGCTTTTAAGAATATAGCCACAATGTTTTCCTTTCCTTTTTGCTAGTTTTTTCAATCTATTATATGTAAGGTAGTAAAATTCTAACTATGTATTATATGACTTCAGTTTTCTACTGTTACAATGGTTAATGACAATAAAAAGACTCAACATTACTGGTCTTCTTATATTAGAAAGTATAATTTCTTCAGACTTGAGATTTAGCTGCAGTTTTTCAAAAACAGGAAATTTGATTCACTTGAACAATCTTTCAAATTCACATGCATTTCTGCCCAGGAAATTCAGAACAAAAATACAGAAGGCCCTGGATATCTTTTCTTCTTTGAGAGATATACAGTTGTTTTGGGATACCGAAACTGAAGAACAGTTTGAAGGGGAACTTAAATTAATACCCTGCTTTTATTCCCATTCATTCTGGCAAAGCCACCACATCAGGGATTCTGAAACTGTAACATCAGTGGTATGTAAATCTGTGCAATGTGGTAGCAGTGGCCACCACACCATACCAGGCTCAGCCCAGTCCTACCAATGCTGATGCCAACAGATCACTTAGAAAAAAGTCAGGTGATTGTACCAGTTCTCTACACCTCAAGTCATGGCCATTTGAGAACTTTCAAAAGGATCACCTTTAAATATCTGCAGCACCATAAAATACATTGGAAATTAACTGTAAAAATTCTTTTAAAAGTCTCTGTAATACACACAATATATAAAAGAAACGCATAACAGTGAATGTCAGACATTACAACATAGCACAAAAAACCATAAAATCTGGATACACATCAGGTGACATATCTGGAAGAAAAACTGTGAATAATGGTATGTGAAAATTTCTGAAAATTCCTGAGAATTCATGTATGTACGTGCATGCCCATGAACTAATAAAACTAGCAGTGTAAATATTGAATTGTTAAAATAGAATTCACTTAATTCACACTGCCTAACAAGAAGACACATTGAATTTCAACTTACTTCTTTGGAAGTTTCATTTTTTTCACTTTTTCTTCAGCACGTTCATCAGCAATTCCAACATGGCAACCTAACGCCAGCAGGGTTCTAGGGCACAGAAATCAGAGATTAAATACTGATAATGGTTCGATATTTAGAGTTCCTACTGTTTATAAGCACACTAAAGTGCCCATAAATGGCTCTATAAAACAAATGAGACCTATGGAAATTATTACAATATAATATGGAAAGATCAACTTTTTTTTCCTATAGGTAATAAGTTTTCTGATAGTGTTAAGAAAATGGCACACAATGTTCCAAAAACTTTGATAAAATAATGAGTAAGGTACTTCAAAATGGAACTATCATATAGTATATTTAATCTATGAGGTATCAGTTTGAAGACTGCCCTTGAAATATAATTTCTGCTTTATATATTCATTCACACTGCTTACATACTCACTCATACTGCTTCTGACCCACTTCTTTATATGTTTTGTTACTTATACCACAGCTATAAAAAGAAAAAAGCGTAAAATATCACTTATCCTAAGAATGTGTCTTCTTTCTGAGGAAGCTATTATTTAGAGATTTCAGTTGGATTTGGATTTTTTAGGACACACTACCGAAGAGAGAATTGACAACAGAACGCACAATAAGCGTTAGGCCAAAACTGCCATCTTGTTCAATCTAAAGTCTGTCTTGTACCTAACCACAAGGCTTATACCACAGAGCCACTGAACCAGCCCATTGTGGCCTGAATCTGCAAAATGCAGCTCATTTCAGAAAACCAACACTATTTATATAAACTAAAAACAGGGTCAACACTACTAACTGGGCTTCTGATTACTTCAGACTTCTTGCTTTCCTTATAGGCACACTGTTCAGCAGCATAAATTTTAAGTCTCATTTGTCTCCAGGATTTGATCTGTAAATTTTTAGTCATTTGTTCCTGCACTTATATTCAGTGTTGGCTTATGGTCTTTCTTTAGTCTAGATGCATTAATAAAATATTGACAATGAAATTAATAGAAATCCCATACAAAAGTCAGAGACTTAACTTTGGAGCCAGATGATAATGCTCTCAAAATCTGAGGGTGATAACCATATCTTTGATAGAAACTGATTACAGAAGCAATCACAGGTGTAAATACCTTGGACTCCATTCCAAATTTTCCTGAAGTGGAAGAAAGGTGTCAAACAAGATTTTTATTTGTTCTTGCCACTAGCTAAAACTGTATTTTCTGGTATTGCTTTAACTATATTTACTGCTCTTGAACTGCCTGGAGGAAAAAAAAAAGAGCATAAGTACTCTTCTAACATTATTTCTCTTGGCAGATGAATTGTCTGTTTCAAGGAGATTCTTATAGCACATTTTTAGTGCTAGTTACATGAAGTAAGTCCTACTGCTGTGGGCTGTGAACCCTGAATTTAAATTAGACAGTAAAATCAGAAATGAGGAAACTAATATCCAGTGGCCCCTTCCTGCAAAACACACTATCAGCTAAGAATACTCCACGAAGCTGTATTTCAACTGGCATAAATAGTACATGATTCCTATGCAGCTATCACCAGCATAAGTAGAAGAACATATCTAATAGTGAAATGCAGTACAGAGGAGCTAACCTCTGGTAACTGTAATTTTCTTGTAATGTAAGCCAGGAATTACCTCTACCCAAACAAAACTAATTCAAATAAGAGTGTCACAGGAGGATAAAATGACAGACTGTACTGGCAGACTCTGAAAGAGTCAGCACTTCAAACCTAAGCAAGAAAACTACAAGTGGCTGAATGTAGCTGTCATCATCACAATGGTAGATGTAATTATCATACAAGACTGAGTAAATACACAGAAACGGGAAAGTCAGTCACAAAATAATAAGCAAGAACAACCAGAAAAATATGCAAAACCAAACTACAGAACATATATATATATAAAAAAGAATGTGCAGAAACAGTATGAGCAAGCATATTTTAATCCCATGACATTTTCAGAGGCAAGTCATTCCTGCAGCTTGACATTTCCTACAGTATGTAATTTTTATAGCTCATAAAAGCATTCAATCGTATTTAAAATATACAAAGACCCCCAGCATATGGAAAAGAAATGTGGTATCAGATAATATGACTTAGACTTTCCTTGGTTTCTAACTCGCTCAATCTGGCAGCAAAACTGACAACAAACCACTAAAGGAAAACACAATTACAGCCAGCATTATTCTCCATGGCCTGCAACTATTTCAAGTATGCTGTTTAATGCAAACTATAAAGAAAATTATTGTAAGTTTTAAAATAGTATTTTCTTTCCCTTTTCCCCCATTTGTCCCCAGCAAGGTTGACAGCTAGTAGACTAGATACATCTAGAAAAGAAATAGTCAAGATAGGTTACAATTCATCACCTATAGATCGCCTCAAACTGATTAGTGTATTAATTTTTCCACATTTTCAAGCAAATAGAAACAAACTGAGCAAGACGTTCCTAGTCCCTGCTCAGTAGATGTCTACATGATAAATCCAACTCAATACTACAAAATTAGAACTTCATTTATCAGAAAACAAGGACTAATACAAGGAGGTAAGGAAGACTTAGTTCATAAACATACAAATTTTGAAACATGTAGAAGGACTGAATGCTTTCTATTTACGATATTATTCATTTAATGCAAAGACTCCTTCTCAAGGAAGCAATAAAATTAATTTTAAAAAGAGTAATCCGTAACTTGTGTGTTTATAAAACCAAACCTTGGGGATTTTTTAAAGAGTTAGATTAGAAAAGCACTGGATGCTGAACCAGTAATCATCTAAGGACACATTAAATTTGTTCAATACTTAGTGGAACATTAGCAGTGTGCATTTAATTATGAGAGCACGATTTTTCTGCTGCCTGAGCCATATTACACAGAGTATTCTAGGAAAAGATCCAACCATAGTGAAAGTTAATTACATGATCTTTTGTAGTTTCATTAAATGGAAAGGAAGAATTCGGAATCCTTAGCACATTGCTCTCCTGACAGGAAAAGCTCAAATACTTTCCCTGGAATTCTAATAGTTACCCTTAGAAAATTTGAACTTATTTTCTTGCTTCCAGTTCAATTTCTCTCTGAATGCTTTACCTCTAAATAAAGGCAAACTATCCCTCCAGAAACTGTTTAGCACTTAGGGTCATAAATATGACCCTAAGAACTCAGTTCTTCACTGAGTAATTTATTTACAGTGGGAACAGTAGATTAGTAAAGAGTGCAGAGAAGCTGGCCTGAAAAGAAACATGCAAGAAGTTCTAGAAGGAGTGTTCTACATAGCTTTCTACTATAAGGACATAAAGTCCTTTTATTATTACTATAAACACTATATTGCACTATCAGTTTACATGGCAAAGATTTTAATAATATAGGACAAATTTTCACAGAAAAGTAATATCATGTGCAGGTGTGCAGCCTTTGTAAACTCTCCGAATAGTAAAAAGCAACTATATTCTAACAAGAAAAGAAAAAAAAAAAGAAAGAATATATTTCAAGTATGTGTGACTGGAGAACCACATCCACCATCAAGCATTTATCAGTTTGTGAAACATTTCTACATACTGGCTACACGCAATGCTACATATGGGAGAATTACTTACACGAATAGATTTTTCAATTAATTCACAGCAAAGTAAGAACTCACACCTCCTTGATTGACAAAGCTGAGGTGACGAATTGTATCTTTATAAACCAGAAAACTAGATTACTTCAACTAACCCTTTAACATCCCATTGCAATTTTCTTGCATTCCAACTGGAGAGCTTCCATGACATTCACACATCTAACCACTCATCCACAATAAGAGGGAATGCCTACTACTGTTTGTTTTGTTGTAACATGCACATTGACACAAAAATAATAACAGGGGGTACTGAAGCAAAGTTCTTACTTTAACTAACTATTAAATGTCCATAAAGAAAATTAAAAGAAATTAAACTAAATTGATTCAAACCAAATAAGAAGAAAAGATTTTTTTTTTCAAAGCTTGGATCTCTTTCTTTCCTCTTAGATGAAAATTATTTGAATTGTAATTCCACAATCAGCATTACCACAACAATTCTAAAAAGACTGTCAAAGTCATTTTCAGTGCCAAATACATAATTCATTAATGTATCTCACTCCCTCATTTGCATATTATTACCCTCTCCTACACGTAGAATTTTAATTCGCATGTCAATTTATAATTCTGAAAACTGCATCTCCTTATGAAATGCTAACTATGAACTTCAAAAGTTCTAGCAACTTACTTCAGTGTTTCAAGTGACATTTGCAAGTTATAATTTCTTTCCTGCTCCGGCAATTTTGAGAACTCCACTAAGCATGGGTGTTGTCTTTTGTTGTCATCTCTAACCTGAGAAAAAAAAAAATATAAGCTTAATGTGCCTTAAAAACTAAAAGAAATTTAAAACCAGTCCAATTCACAAGGTACTTAAAGGCGATCCTGTTAGAATTACTCAAACTGGACAATACTTCAAAACAAAGTATTTTGTATTCTCAGAGCATGATCATTGTGTTCAAGCACGGCAGAATTTGCATTTGCAAATAAACTTCAGATTTGCATATCTCAAGTGGAATGAATGCTAATTCGTACATGCTATTATACAGATGTTCACAGAAAATATGCAAAGTTCAAGAACAGTGCAATCTATATTGTTTTAACATAGTCATAAAGTACCATCTCATCTTTAGCCCCATGTTTCAAAAATTCTTCATCCAGTTTGCATAAATATGTTGATACAGATAGTACTGAAATCCTTACCCGATGAAAATAACAACGTAAAAGAAATTTTCCCCATCTCTTAATTCTGAAAATGTTTGTTTCTAAGTTATTTCCAGTACCATAGAAGCAGAATGTGACTGTTAGGAAGTCACGTATGGGTGGAACATGAACTTATTTTTAGTGTAGTGATAGGAGAGCCATACAGACTATAATTCACAAAATTCTACATTTTATAAACTTGCAAATTTCATCAAAAACATTTTTAACCTCCTCTATTCTATACAGTTTCAGTCTAACACTGGCCATAACCAAGAAAGGCAACCTCAGAGGCTGTGATAACTTAGCAGGCTCTCAACTTAGGATCTCCTGCTAGAGTTCAGCCAACAACATCTACAAAGGCTTCAAACATTAGTTTGAAACTATTACCTAGAAGACCCCAATGCAATTGTTAACATCTGCACAGTAACATTTTTATGTCAATCTTTGATGGACCATAAGTTCACCACTTATATTAACCTTTAATGCTGCAGAGTGGAAGTTACTGAAAAATAACATTATTGATTTTTGATCAATCAGATAATTCTGCTGGAAAACTGAATGTTAACAGTTGAAGTTAAGAAGCCTGTTATAATTTTGAAAATTGATATTTACACTACTACTTAATCTAGTTTGTTTAGTATCATGAAAAAAATCACATTTCTCTATGAGGGCATCAGGCACAGCATGGCCAGCTGGGCAAGGGAGAGGATTGTCCTGCTCTGGTCTGGAGTGGCCTCATCTCGAGTGCTGGGGGCAGTTTTGGGTGCCACAATATAAGAAAGTCATGACATTGTTAGAGAGTGTCCAAAGGAGGGCAATGAAGGTGGTGAAGGGCCTTGAGGGCATTTGAGGAGCAGCTGAGATCACTTGGTCTGTGCAGGCTGGTGGAGGCTGAGGGGAGATCCCATTGTAGTTACAGCTTCCTCACGAGGGGAAGCAGAGGGGCAGACACTGATCTCTTCTCTGTGGTGACAGCGACAGGACATGAGGGAACGGCCCGAAGCTGTGTTAGGGGAGGTTTAGGTTGGATATTAGAAAAAGGTTGATCACCCAGAGGGTGGTTGGGCACTGGAACAGGCTCCTCAGGAAGTGGTCACAATGCCAACCCTGACAGACCTAAAGAAGTGTATGGACAACACTCTTGGCACAGGGTGTTACTCCTGGGAATGGTGCTGTGCAGGATCAGGAGTTGGACTTGATCCTTGTGGGTCCATTCCAACTCAGGGTATTCTGTGATTCTGTGAAACTGATAAAATCATTTGTGAGGAACCAGTATGATTAAGAAATCAACCTCCAGAAAATGATCAGCATATACTCTGTCAGGATCCCAAAGAGAGCACATCCTACCACAATGCTTTAAAGCAAGGTAATTTTAAAGACTTAACACCTATTTTCATTTTGAACATAACTAACTTTATCACAAGCTTGATGCTTATCATATATGGTTTAAGTAGCATTCAACTGTACAATTAGAGTCATGATACATAATGGTACACTAAGAGTTCTGCAAATTGCTTCACAGGTGGCATGATTACACCACAATTAAAATGTTTTGACATGTTAATTTAACTGAGGTTTTGATTTTGATTTGGTGGGGAAATTAACTACAACAAAATCTAGAGATCTACTCTGTTTAATCATATATTTTTAAGTACTGCTGTATGCCACACCAAATAAGTATCTATGCCCAGTTACCTTAAATCTGTAACCTGAACTCCTCAGAAGACCAAAATCTCTTTAGCAACAAAAATAGAATACGTACATGTTTTTACACTTATATCTAGTACCTACAGCATGTTTCTATATACTCTTCACAGCAATATTTCTTCATAAAACAGCATTTGGGAAACAAATAATGAGCATAATAACATGATAATTTTTTACTGATCAACTTCAAATTTTTTTTCATACTCTAGGGAAAGTAGAAAAGAGAAAAAATAGTTATGTAGAGCACGTAATACAGACATGAGACTGAAGAAGTGGAGAAAAGGAAAGCAAAAATCAGATTTAATGGAATTTCCTATGGGCAATACTTATTTGGGACTTCTAGAAGAGTAATGTCAGTCAGCACATGTAAAGAGAACCAAAAATAACTGTTTTCATTGGCTTACTCTACCAGTTAGTTGAACATCTTGCTCCAAGAACAAGTAGGAGGCGAAAAACTCACTATGTGCTTTCTCAGCTGACAGACTGAAAATTTCAGCACCAAAGAGCTTTAGTACCAGAATTTTGTTCAGAAATGCCCAAGCGCCGTTGGTTTCCACACACTTTTGGTGGGAAGGTGTTTAAAACCTTACTAATTTGGGGAGGATTATGAAAAATGCAGTCCCATTAATACATTGAAACCAATGTGCTGAATCATACAGTGCAATTAACAGAAAATTAAGTTGGAAGGTACATACTGGTCCATACTGCCAGCCAAGTTCAATCTTATTCATAACCCAAAGTTCATGGATGTTCTCTGCTAATTTTTCCCTAATCCTTTCCAGGTGAGGAGGCAAAACAATCTAAAGAGAGAAGAGATAAAAGAGGAAGAAGCTATTACAAATAAGTAGCTTGACACACCACCCAAACTTTCATAAGAGAAAAAATTCATACCAACCAGATCTCTCAATAAATCCCAAGAACAAAACAAGTCTGGGACAAGGTGCAAATTCAACCAAATGAAGTGAAAGAGGCATGTAATATGTGTGCATTTAAAAAAGAAAATGCAATCTTTCCATTTCCATACCTGGCTAGTATCTACAGGAACTGGAGTGAAAGCTGCTTGTGACAGAGAGACAGTGGGACCCAGTAGGTCTCTTGTGTAGCTACGATCTTGTTTATACTCTCGACTCTGCTCCACTTTCAGCTTCTCTTTTGGCAGAACAGCTTCAAAGCATGGAGCATATCCAGGTGGAGGAAGGAACTTGAACTCTCCATGGCGACCTCCAAGCAAGAAACGAACCCTGTAAACATCAGAATTACTTTATATAACCAAGACACCTCTGGTGGAAAGCCTCATCAATCTCTAAGCCTAAAGAATATTAAATGTTATTTTAAAAAGGAAAAAAAAAAAGGGGCGGAGGGGGGGGAATGTCAGTGTTGCAGCTTCTTTTCATTGTTTACAGTTCAACTTTCTCTAACTGCTGCTGGAGTTTATGATGTAGGAGGTTGAATAAACATGGGAAAAGTAATTTTTTTTTTTCTAGTTAATTTTACTTCACTGAAAGCATTTTAAATCCTGACATCAATAATCTCCAAAAGAGAGAATAATCAGTTCACTCAGCATGACCTATATAGTAAGCAGCAGCCTTCTTGGTCTCCAAAGGCAGAGATTAAAACCTAGAATAATCAATCAAGCACTTTGGAACTCTCTCCACCGAGGAGGTCTCCATTCCGTCTCATTTGAGAAATGAGCCTAAAGCCCTAGGTTCTTTCTTTTCTCTCACAAAATCCTTAATCTTTAGGACACAATATAAAAACTGCTGAATTTTACTTCCCTAAAACTTTTGTCATATTAATAGAAACCGAGGGGAAAGCAC
This sequence comes from Dicaeum eximium, assembly GCA_013396995.1. NCBI lineage: Eukaryota > Metazoa > Chordata > Aves > Passeriformes > Dicaeidae > Dicaeum > Dicaeum eximium. The sequence continues at coordinate 1,704,221 of VWZP01007825.1, read as the reverse complement.
TCTTTTATTCATGACAAATGGTAAATATATCATTGCCTTTTATTACTGAAAAATTCAATCAATGAGGTTATAATGGCATAGCAGTGACATAATACCAACATGACATAGCAATGACATCACACTAAAAAATCTTCCTAGAACATTTCCATCCAGAAGGAATCACAAAACACCCAAAAAACTAGCCTTAAACCAGAAGAATTTTGTATCTTTTCTGTTTACTGAGTATCTTACAAGATTTTTCTTAATGCTATACCAGTACACACTCAAAACCAGCAAGCAGCACACAAATAATATGTCAATAATTTGTCTGATAACAGAAATAAAGCATGCAGGTTTATAGTTTTGCATTTTGCAGCATGCAGATCTGTAATTTTACTACATTTTATCTCCTGTACCATCAAAAGGAAAGTCTAAATGCGTGTATTTTGCATCACGGAGTAAGACATTGGTGTTTGCTCTGATAGCTCTTAGCTTCTGTGGTATTCTGTGAATGATCCCCCAGAGAACATTGCTCTGCCTCCAGCAGAAATCAGCTTTCAGCCTTCACCTTTGCCAGTCCTGATAACATTGGTCTCCCCGCTGGAACACCACGCAATCCTTTTTAATATTATCATCTCAAACTGCTCAATACATGGAAGCAGATGTTTGGCACCTTAAGTGTGATTTAAAATTTTATAGAAAACCAATAAAGCAACCAGAAAACAGACTGAATTCGTATTAACTCATGCTGCAGAAAAGGAAGTGTATGACCACTATTTCTTAAGGTAAGTGCAGATAATGCTTCTTTTAATAATAGATACTATCTCATAACAGTTGAGTTAGGGAAAATATATTTTTAATATCAAAGGCTGATGCAAAATGCTGCTCTGGAATCAATCTGTAGCAATGTGTCAGCAAAGAAATTATTAAGAAGCTGTTTCTAAGATATGTCTGCGAACCACCAGAATGCACTGGTGTGCTGAAAAGCAACAGATACAGTGTGTCTTCAGGACTTCGTCCTGAAGCTAGCTCTCACTAGCCAAGAACTGGAAATTTGCCAAAAAAAAATAGATGTCAGAAAGAGAAATGAGAGGAGACAGCCAGGGAAATATTCAGCATATTCATCTACACAGAAAAAAGATAAGCAGACTTGAAAAAAAAACCAAACTAAAAAAAACCCAAACAACTCCATGGGATGCTAACTTTATTCCTGCAGAGAAGCTGACAACTGGGAAGAAGAGGCCATCTATGTTGAAGTTTTCAAACATTCCTTGAACTGGCTGACCATTTATTCGGAACGAGATGCTGGGGGCACTCAGATCCAAACAGCAGCTAATAACATCATCAGTTCTTAACAGATGTTGGTTGGGAGAATTTACTGTCCGTGCTACACAACCTGTGGAAGTAACAGAGGCACATTCAGTAAAACTTATGAAAACTGCATTGGTTTTCACAGCAGCCTAAATAAAGAGTAAACCATCACTACAGAGCACAAACACATTAATACACAAATATCTAACCTATGACATCCAAGACCTGATTTTAAGCTTGCAATATAGTGAATAGCAGCATGCAGTCATATCAACATAGCTATTTCAATCATGAATAATAAAACTCAATTACATTTAATGTGAGAATAATTACTGATATCCATATAAACAGTCAAAACCAAAAAAGCTATATTTTATTCCTTACATTACAGAAGTGCAAACTGAAAACAGCCATTAGTACCTAATATGAAACCCAGTATACTTTTCTAAAAACTGCTTTATTATTTAGACAAACTATCTCGCTTTGAATTATTTATAGAAAAATAGGTACTCCCTGTTAATGGCCACATCATGGTACTCTTCCAAACTTGTATGAGATGATACTATTCAGTTTCATAATTAAACTGCAAACCAGCATTTTTCAGCAATATACAAAGACAACTGCATTTTTAAGGCATATATATTCAGCAATATATATTTTTTTAATCGGTGTTTATGAATTTTAAAGTATTATTCTTATATCAAATTCCATTTACACAAGCATACCTGCTTCCCAAGAGAAACAAGCTACAGAATTCAGAAATAGAAAATTATTATCTCTGAAATGACTGCCATCTACAGTACAAAAATTTTTGGAAAACCATGGAAGCTATTTGAAAACAGGTCTACACATGTTTTCCAAAAATAACTTATGCACTGTCTGCAAAATATGCCATGATGCATACTAAGAACAGAGCATTAACTCTTTAACTAGGGCATCCAATTTTTATAAACGTTAAAGACTTAACGAGCACTACATTTTCAAGAAGAAGCTGATGGCATATTGTTTTATCAGAAGCAAAAATAATGAAATCTCAGTAATTTTTCTACAAGTGAATTTTCATGCACGTATCTCCCAGACCCCTGAGGAAAAATAAAATAACACTTCCAAAACTCTGTATATGAGAAATGACTTTGTGATACTGCCAGATGAAAATATCACAACTGAGAGTTAGTATAAAATAAATCACAGAAAGGGACAATTACTTAATGGCAAGGATAACAAAAGTCTAAAAGAGCTACCAATGAAGAGTGGATATTTCATCCATTTAAAGAATACTACTTGAGACCAGATGTGTTTTAGACACTAAAAGTTTGGCAAATATTGGTCATGGAGATCAATGCAAGGCTGACTGCTAACAGAAATATGTATTGGTCATTGATGAATACAGGGGAGATCAAATTATCTAAATGTCTTTTCTGGCTCCAGGCTTTAAGGATCTATGAGTTCCACTTCTCCACAATAGGCCATTTCATGACTGAAGAACCAAATGGAAATTATATGTGATTCCCATACAGGCTTGGTCCAGAACAGAAACTTGGGGGCAGAAATTATTGTTGCTCTTCATTAATACAGTAAACGTTTCATGCTAAGAAGGTTATTCTTAAAATGCCATTGCAGAGACTTATCAACATGCAGCCTGGGATTGTGGAAGCAAAAGAAAGGCTATGATTTTCAATATGCAACAACTTCAAGTTCTTCCATGTTTGAGAGGTACCTATGTGTTACACAATAGTATCAGCAAAGAAAGAAGGCACAAATCTTTTCAAATCTACCTGCTGCATACACAACGGATAGAAAAATTGGCAGACACAAATGTGGTCTGACCTATTGTTTTTTCTGCAGGATTACTGACCTGAGAACCACAAACAATTGTTCATTTTTTCCTGTTGTTGCATTTCTGACTGAAAAGTTTACAGTGGGTAGATAAATAAATCTGATTTTCAGTAATCTTTTTGTTTCCTCCCTAAAAGTGACCTTACGTACAAAAGCTATCTTGGTTAGCTCATTATTTTCTGGTCCTTCTGTAACAATACTTCTTCTTTCAAACTCAGTCACGACACTTGTAATGACACCATTAATTATGCATCATTGTTCCAAAGTAATTCTCACTACACATGAGAGGCTAAGTAGCTGCTTCTTTCCTAAGATGCCACTCCAGTTGATATGGTATTATTTATTAATAAAATCCATTGTTATTTGGATTGGAAAGTTCTTTTGAAATGTAAAACTATTATTTTCCAAGTATCAAGCCACAATGCCTCAGAACTGCAAAAAAACTTTGGATGATGCAGCTGACTCACTAAATTATCTCTTTTGTCTGCTAAGGTGCTTTAGAAAACCTGCTCATATCTTTGTAGTGGAAAGAACTGGCAACTCAATGAGCCTTTCCCAGTTTCCAGGCAATTCTCCAGTTCACCACTGCCCAATAATCCCTCAAAATCAAAAGCAAAAACAAAATTCTCAGCAAGGTAAAATCACTGTAAGATCTCCTTTCAAGAAGTTCAGGACTGTCCAACTGTAGGACTACCCATTCTAAATGATATCTGGCAATCTCTTCACAAAAGTTAAAACTTGTGAAAAAGATTAAGAAAAAGAGAACAGCTAGCATTATTCTGATTTTGCTGAGCTAACCCAATTTGAAGAGAGAATAAGGTATTTGTGGAATCAAGAGTAAATAAAAACATTTAAGATACTGAGCTTTCTCTAACACTAGAATCTTCATGGATAAATTACTATTACCAAATAGATCCAAAGTAAGCCAAGAACATTCTGAGGATGAATACCTGAGAAAATATATCATATGTGACCTAGGAATGAGATTCTGCAAGTTTTGCAATAATCAGCCTTGATGTACGTAAATAAAACATCACTACATAAAAAATACCTTGTTTTAAATCTATGGCAAAAAACATATTTAAAAATCTTCTTCACCTCTAAAGTATTGCTGAACTTCTAAAAACCTGTAATAAAAATCTGGCTTGAAAAAAAACCAAGCCAAAAATCTAAATTCAGGAGTCCTGCTACTTAAATCTCTGAGAGTGTTCTTACACTACCACATAGGAATTACAAATCCAGATGACTGTTTGTTGTACTTCAAATTCTGCAGCTTTGAAGCTTTAAATAAAATTTTCAGTTACCATGAACACACAGTCCGCCTATCCACCCAGCCCCCAAAATCCCAGGCTGAAATGTAAAATATTAGTCTACCTGCATTACTTCATATAAACTAATTTTTTTCAATACTCAATGTCAGTTTAAATCATATTCTGATACAGGGTACTGTTTCTGTATGCTCCAAGTGTCACCTGAAATAACCGATTCACTTTACTGCTGTTGAAACCAAATTCACTGGGATTGCAAACACAATTATAATGTTTAAATAAAAATAAACAACCACAAAATACCCAAGAGAATACCTGACCACAGATGTAGACCATCAAAGCCATAGGAATATAAATCATCACCAACACCATTTCCTCCCCATTCTGCTCCTCCCCCAGGGTAGGGTGAGTAGCCTTCTGTTGAAGCCCAGCCCACTCGAAGATGAGTTGATTCTGCAGTCACAAAGGGCTCCAGATGGTCCACCATAAGCTCGTAGTACCATTTTCTGTATTGGGCTGAGCCTTCACTAATCCCCAAGAAGATGTTGGGTCGCATGCTTAAACAGAAAGAATAAAAATAGTTATTAAAAACTGATCTCAAGGACAATATGAACTGCTGTGTACTTTTCATTGACTCACATTTCAAGCTTGTTTTGTGTGATTAAAACAACGTAAGTAATTTTACTTCATGGAATCACACAGATGACCAGGTTGGAAAAGACTACAAGGATCATCTGGTGCAACCTCTCTTGACAAAAGCACAGTCAGGACAAGATGGTCCAGCACACTGTCCTGTTGAATCTTATAAGCATCCAATGTTGGGTGATCCACCATCTTCCCAGCAAGATTATTCCAATGACTGATTGTTCTCATTATGAAAAATGTTACCCTTTTCTCCAATCAGAATTTTCCCAGGAAAAAACTGCACCCATTAGCCTTTGGTTTTTCCATGTGACTCCTGGATGCACCTGTTCCTCTAACTGGAAAAACGAAAAAAAAAGGGTGGCTTCAGCTCCAATACTTTTCACTTGCACTCCCAAAGCTTTATAGTCTTTCTTGATTCTATCCAGGTTTCAGCTTGCTGTGCCATTTATACCCCATGAGAAGAGGAACAATGGATAGCAATCTGTGCTCTGGACAAGTTGAGGCACCCTCAAGGCAACATGTTAGACCTTAGCTCCCAGAAGGCAGTACATTTAGTTATTTATTCATTAATTTATTCTGGTGAAAAATGATCTATACATTTTAAGTAAAAAAAAAAAGGTTTGCTTGAGTAACTGAAACAGTATCCTCACTCAGATGCCAATAGCAATTGGTTTATGTGTTTGAACAATTAGTAGACATTAAATCCTACACACACAGCTTTTCACCAGTTACCAACGTAAGTGTAGTGAGTACACATTGCAGGTTTGATTTTACATAGCAAACTGCATTCTGTAACAGTGATTATACATTCTAGAGAGTAATATTTTAAAAGGTATAAAAGTGAAGAGTCATTCTATTTCAAAATTCTGTCTTTGTTCCAAGTCCTGTATAACGCAGTAATTTGCAGTGGTTCTAGATATTGATAGTAACAATGTGATGTACCTACTGCTACTGGTTTTACAGTACTTTACAAGTCTACTTAAAAAAGGCAAGCTACTACTGTGTTTATTCAATATCTAGCTGAAGAGCAATATGTAGTCACATCTAAAGGTCATGAGGGGGGAAAAAAATGCTTTTCTCATCTGATTTGGGGATAATATTCAATATAGACTCTCAACGCAAAAAAATCTGGCTCAAGACAATAATTTCTGTGTCAGCTTTGTACTAAGAAAGACATTAAAACTTGAATTAAAGCCATAGAGCACAGAACCACCCAAAATCAATACCAGCTCTATTTCATCAATGGTTAGTTACCCAGTAAAAAATCTTTTAGTAAAATCTTTAGTAAAAAATCTTTTAAACTTCTTGACTGAGCGTATGTAGTCTTCACATTTCTCCACTAGATTGGGTTATTACTTGGATAAATATTTTCTTTCTCCATTCATGCTGGCTAATCAACAAAAATGTAGCTCTAAGCTAGTTCCAGTGTGCTTTCTGGTAGAGGGAATACAGGGGAAGGAAGAAGGGCTGGTATGGGTGGTTAAATACAAGTCAGTGTAAAAGCAGACTTTACTGATCTGGTTGCTTATAAAATAACAAGTTTTATTAGCTAAAACCAATACACTGTCCCTTCTAGAAGCATACAGGTTGTCTTTTGCCAAATGTTTAAATATAGATACTATTCACATTGTTCCAAGTCAAAAATTTAATGTACTTAAAAATAAAATGTGTTTCACAAAATCTATCTTCCAGAAAATTTATATTATTTTTAAATTATTAACAAGATCAGCAATTTAATCTTTTCTGCCTGAACACAGAAGTACATTATTATGCCTTTGTCCAGACGCCACAATTTAATCAACCTAATCAGCCAAATTCCTCTTGTTCAAAAGAATTTTGTGAATAGAATTTTCCATTTCATAGTATGTTAAAGAGCAGTATCTTAGAAAGTTCCAGTAATACCTTAGAAAGTTCTTCTGCCAAATACTTTTAGATCAAGGTATACATGTCTTCATCTAACACTAAATTTCTTCAATGATTCCTTGGTCTTACTGACTTTTGAAAAAATTATTTTTTCCTTATAACTGCAAGAATAAGATTTTTTTCATTCACACCTTTCTAATGCAAATCAAAAATACGGAACAACTAATTTGCTTTTTCTACCACCTTATTTGGGAAAGACAAGTCTATGTTCCTTGTGTAAGATCCAAAGTCATCCCAGAAGCTTAATCATGAATTGCAGAATCACTGAGGCTGGAAAAGACCTCCATGATCATCAAGTCTAACCTTTGATCAAATATCCTCCCAGGGATGATGATTCCACCACTTCCCTGGGCAGCCTGTTCCAATACTCAACCACCCTTTCCAGGAAAAAAATCTTCCTGATGTCCAGTCCAAACCTCTCCATAGCTTGAAGCTATGTGCTCTTGCCCTGTCACTGGTTGGTTGGGAGAAGAGGCCGACCACCACCCGGCTACAGCCTCCTTTCAGGGAGTTATGGAGTGATAAGGTCTCTCCTGAGCCTACTCTTCTCCAGAGCTAACGAACGAGTTTCCTCAGATACGCCTCATAAGACTTGTGCTCCAGACCCTTCCCCAGCTCCACTGCTGTTCTCTGGACATGCTCCAGCACCTCAAGGTCCACCTTGTAGTGAGGGGCCCAAAACTGAACACAGTATTCCAGGTGTGGCCCCACCAATGTGGGGCCAGGTGTGGCCCCACCAATGTCTCTCAAGGATAGAGAGACAATCAGTTCCCCAGATCCTTTAGCTTTAATTAGCTTCTTTATAATATACACTGTGGGGTTTTTATGGTTTTCAGCATCTAATAAATCCTATGAACTCTGAATTGTAAGTACTATTTCTGTATTTCAATTTTCATTCTCAATCAATGATTGAGACTTGTAAAAATAAACAAGTTTGAGACAGAAGAAGATCCCACAGATCTTCACACAAGGCCACATTCTTTGGCCTCAGCATCAATTAAAACTCTGGAAAAACATTTAATTTATAATATTGGTAAATTATACTTTACCAATTTAAAATTGGTAAAGCTTGGTACTAGCTTCATCTTGTTATTAATCTCTGCTTGAATATATCTTCTAAAACTGCGTATAGCTTCTACAACTGCGTCAGTGGAAGGAAGGGTGCAGGCACTCTCTAAATACTTTAGGCACTGGTGAAGGTGTTTGGCACTAAATTCTTCATTTTGACCAAAGGTGGTCAGGAAATCCTCACAAGATCATAAATATAAAGGCAATCACAGGACATCAGTTGACAATGCTTTGAATGCACAGCTAGATCTAGACCATAATCTTTAGAAGAGACTACTTTGCAGACTTAAACCAGTTTAGGGCAGCTATGGCTTGTGACAGATCTCTCTGTCCCACGTTTGAAATTTAAGCACTACAGCAAAGGGAATTGAAAATCCTAGTAAGAATAAAATATCATAACAAAAGTTTTGGAAGTAAAAGAGATTTTCTGTGGTGACTATTTCTTTTAAGCAGTTAAAAGTTGGGTATTTTTCTTTATTCACAGAGATTTTTTTTCTTTTGCTTTGTACCTGCTCACATGGTTGACAAGGCGTGTCTGTAAGAGCAGATCTCTTCCTGGCAGGAGATTATCACAGATTAGATGTTGATTAGACCGCACAGCTACTCCATGGCAAACACAGAGAGAACACAGAACATCCAAAACCTGAAAAAAAAAGATTCTTTCAATCTTAAATACTTTTTCATTGTCATGGTCAATTACTTCAGGCAATGTAGTTCTCTATACCTTGTCACTGGAAGACATGTAATGGTATGTAATTCATCCAACACAGTGGTTTTATTTTAGAACAATTCTGAAATTCTCCTAACATTAAAACATTCTTCCCACTTTCCTCATAAATTGTTATGTATCAATGTTTTTGTCAAAAAAAAAAAAAAAAAAAAAGGGGATATTTCCTCTTTGCTTCTTCAAACTGTTCATATACCTTTTAGGATGAGTTTCATTCCTCATTATCAAAACAGCATTAATGTATTTGAAATTAACTTCCACACAGAAGAATGAGCTTGCTTTGTTCATCTAAATATATTTGTTTAATCTTGACCTACCTTATGGTTTCTTCCATGCTTGTCCAAAAGACAGATGATTGATTTAATATGTCCTTCCTTAATAATGTTTAGAGCTTCTGGGCTTTCTACCAACACACAGTGTAAAACCTCTAGAATTCCTGGGGGGGAAAAAATATTATTTCATTCAAGTGTATATAAAGTCATAAATGTACATAATAGTTCATAATCTGTTACTCATGAACATGAAATAGTTTCAAAAATCATTGTACATTACCAACAAACCAAATAAAGCAGCAGTCATTGCCCTGAAGAATCATTAGCCTTAAAATGTTTCTCTGCCATGGGGAAATAAAACAATCTCCCATGTGTACTGGACCAAATAAACACCTGCTTTGGGATCTTCTACCTTTGGGAAAGGCAAATATTGTACATGTAGTTCATCATTATCTGTTGCTGCAGTTGTGGCCACAACGAGAAAAATCCAAGGGGCTGAAGGAAAGCTGAGAAGCAGCCTTCAGTCTGGAGAGATGCAATTCCTATTAGCAATGTGCAGCTCTCATTCTGCCTTCAGCCCTTTATGCAAGCCATGTCTCCAAACACTCAGCTTAATCCTTGCAAAACAAACTCCACAGCACAGAATCTTCTGCTCTTTGCCATGTCCTCTTTTCATTCAAGAAAATTGCAGCACTGCTAACTCCCCTTGATGTGGGAAAATGGGAAAACTAGTGGTTTTTTCTGATGGTTCTGTCCCAGTGAGGGTGCGCTGGCCTTTCTTTGATCCTAGTGAGGAAGAGAACATCAGCTGCTACAGGTACCCACAGCACTATCACCATTTATCCCCATATTATTTAATGTTTTTCCAGAGGTCTGAGGGCCATAGTCATAATAAAGAGTAGGGATTACTCAAGGACTGAAATGTAGAAAAGGTGAAGGACAACAGCTAAGTGATAATTTGATTCATCCAGTAAACAGGTTTCCAACAAAGTGTGTAGAATAAGACATTTGTAGACAAAATCATGCATATATAAACAGAAAATGCAGGTAGATCATGAGCTAGAGGTGAACTCGCAAAGTAATTCTGTAGCCCTGAAGGTTTAAGCACAAGAAGCCTTAACTATAAATAAAAGAACATACTAAACCTGAATTCGGCAGAGGTATGATCTGTGTTGCAATAGATGTGCACTTTGATTATTCCACCATCTATGATTACTGACAGTAACAACGTTGTTAAAAAGGATAAAAACCTAAAAGTCATGAGAGCCAGCTAAAAGAGCAGATGCTCTATAGCAACACAGCAGTAACACAGTCCCCCCAGCCTGCCAACTTGACAAGGTCAGGGGTCACTGATCATGGTAAAAGTACCTAGGGAGGTTTAAAAAGTGTTACAAAAGGATCCTTAATCTAGAGGGGTAATCTAGAACAAGATCAACAATTTTGTGTGTCACAGTGATCTGGCAATGCACAAAAATCATTACATTCAAAACATGGTAACTGGACGTTTGCCAGCTCTCATTGTAGCATTGAAACACACTTTATCAATATAAATAGTAATCCAGTATTAAATGACACCACATAAATGTGGCAACCATATCCTTGGAATTTTCTGTAGGTAGAGTCATAACTTTTTGTCTTAACATAGTATGCTGGGTTAATTTTGTGGTCTCAACATTTTCAATAAGAAAATTAGAATACTTTGAAGATGTAAACATTCAATAATAAATGCATGTTATCAATTAGATCCAGCTATCTCAGCACCTTCTTGAATTCCTATAGTACCTGAATTCTAATTACTAAATATGTTTTGTTCCCTGTGTTTCAGGAAAAAAATCGCATATGAGTGTACTGTGTCTGTTTGGACTGATTCACTTTTAGACTGTCTACATTAAAGACAACTACACTTGTTCTAATTTCATTTGAGTTGCTCAAGGCAGCAAAGCAGTAAGCATTTGAATCTAATACAATTAAACAGTATCATATGCAAAGTTCATGGTAAGCAGCGTGAAAATTTTCTTGATGACTAACAGATGAAAGGAAGCATCTATATTCAGGACAATATGTTGACTCCTCTGTCATGCTATAGAACACTAGAATAAGATGCATGCACTTAAAAAAAACTCCTTAAAACCTGGTTTTATCTGGTTCCAAAAACCTTTACTTGGAGGATGCTCGTGGTAAAGAAACTTCCCTCTCCAACCATTCAGGAGCCGCTCTGGCAGTCACTCATGCACCACCACCATGGCCCCTTTAGAGCTACACACCCCACACTTGCACAGTCAGACCAGGTTTCCTTGCCACCTCGACACCCAGTTTCTCATAGTGGAGTCTCAGATGTCTCAATCCTTAAAATAATTTCATTGTGGTGCAATGACTAACAAAGTAACAACTCAAGCTGGGTGCTACCAAGGACAGATGCGCACATGGGAACCTGAGATTATCTCAGCTGGTTGGAACGTGGTGCTAATAATACCAAGTCTGTGGGTTCAATCCCTGTACAGACCATTTATTTACAAGTTGGACACAGTGATCCTTTTTGGCACCTTTCAACTCAGAACAGTCTGTGAGTCTGTGGACACCTAGGCCCTTACAGTGCAAGCACACAGAAATCTGGGGGTCTTTGACTCCTGCCATGTCTCTGAGTGTCAGCTGCCTGAGCCAGAGGTTCCTGGGACCTTCGCTATGCTAAGAGTTAGCAGTTCAAGGCTTCCCATTTCACCCAGAGCTCAACAAGCAGGGAAACTGCAGGCTGCAAACAGAGCTTCCTGCACTCAAAGTATTCCTCAATATTAGATTACTAACTTGCTCTAGTCTATTTTTTTACCTATGTTTTAATGCCTTTAAAATTATACTAAGGCTAGTTAATCCCATCTGGAATATATTTTGTTCCAGAATAATCTAATTGAATAATCTAATAATCTAATAGAATAATCTAATAATCTAATTGAATAGAATAATCTAATCTTAATTTATAGACTGAAGAGACAGCTGAAGCATTTGCATTGCAGCTCTGTGATATCTCACTTCCAATGTGGTCTACTCTCAGACATATTTCTACTTGGACAGATGATAATTTTTCTTATTTTGCTTCAGTGAAGCTGGGGAAATGAATAAATTTCTGATCTAATTTATACAATCAATTCACAGTTGCTGTTTATATATTTAATGTCCTTGTTCTGTTTTCATGGAAGACTTTTAGTACCAGGACAAGAAAAAAGTGAAAATAGGAATTTTATAGATAATACTTGGTAGCATCAAATCTTTATTGCAATACATTCAAGAAAAGACATGCAGGAGATGTAGCTGACAACTTGAATGTTGAAGGTGAACTTCATTTTGGTGTGATTAACACAATGTGGTGATGCTCTTCCTCATAAACACCTAACCTTAGAAAAAATAATTCTTTTATGTGAATATATGTATTCAAGTATTCTTAGTTTAAAGGTTCAATATAAGCCAGTATTTCTCCCTACTGAAGATACAACACTGTAAATTAAAACAGTGAATATCCTGTTTTCCATTATTTCTGAAAGCCCTTACCCTGAGAGTTTCAGATGTAAAATTAGGTCCTTTAGGAAATCATTTCACCATTAAGATCTTGTGATATACATTGCAATTAAGCAGGTTGCAGTCAAATCCCATGCAAATGCATAACTGTGAAATTATTCTCCTTAAATTAATTCTGTCACACCAAAAGTGGAGCATAGTGGAAAAATAATTTAACTTATGATTTAGACATTTTTCAAATGCTTGTTTCAGTTTAAATTCAGTTACTCAAATGCTCAATAGAACAAGGAGATCACAGCATCTACAGAGCAGGCTCCCCAAGCAATAATGTAAACCAACACAAATCACGTTCGGTTAGGATCACCAACCCCAGGGTACCAGCTGCAATGACAGGGTGGTCTGCAAACCTCTAACTACACACCCATGCTGTAAGCAGCATCTGTCTGAGTCACCAGCTGAGAACTAAAGTTGCGATACAGGCAAATATATTATTATATCTTATATTAATATATCTTATATTCCTGTTGCCTCATCTCTTGAGCTGCTCAAGCATTCAGAGCATAAACATACCAAACAGGCTGAAACAGATCAGATGCATGCCAGGAGCAGGAAGTATCCTATAGTAAAATAGGTCCTCTGACCTAAGGCCATAGATCTGCAACTAAAACACGAAACAAAACTCTGTAAAACACTTTCATAAAACATTGCTGTCTGGAGGGGCAAATGCTTCAAAGTCTCTATACCAGTCTCAGCCCCAAGAATAACTGACATTTAAACTCTGCTTGCCCCAAGAGCTGACAAAGGGAAAAACCTGCAAGAGGAGAAGCATCAGTGTGTAACTGCCCTTTCCAAGTGCAATCAACCACCGCAGACCTTGTCAATCAGCCAGGGAATGCCGTGCCAGTTTACCCTCAGCTCTGAGAGGGACAACACTCCTGTCACTGACATTTGACGATATTTTCCCATGTTGTTGGTCAGTTCATCTCAGGAACAGATTTATGGCAAATAAACAAAATGCCCATGAATGTTTAATGACAAAGCTGAGGGGAACATAAACACCTTGTTTACTATAGGACACAAATGTTCTCACAGCTGCTGCTGATCCATTGAATAGAACTAAGGTAAGAAATTTGTTAGTATTTGTCAGAAGGTGACCTGCACTGAGACAACTCCTGGAACCATGTGGAATACTAAACAACAGCAGGGTATTCCTCATTTAATAATGCCACAGTAAAAGGCTGTGCTATGCATGTGACTTTTTTTTCCCCAAATTTTTACCAGTCTAATATAAAACAAAGAACTCTTGCAACAGGAAACATAGTTCCTTCTTGGCCTTAATATTTCGAAGACTCCTGAGCTCACCATCCATCTGTGGAAGACACATGATTGAAGAATGGAAAGAATCATATGGGAAATGCAATTTCAGTTCCTGAGGGCAACTCTTTAATCAATCCTTATGTTCCTTCAAGTTCATGGAATAATACATGACAGTAAACCAAGAAGATCATGGGAATAAGTTACAAATACATAACTGGAGAGGTATGTAACACTGTTATTCTAACTATATTTTCCCTGGTTTGACTACAAATCTTCCTGCCCTTTGAACTTTGGCATTATTGCAAAAAAAGAAGTCTTGAAAGGCTCTCAAGAGGTCTTCTTCCAAACAAATTGTAAAAAAGTACTATATTTCAAGCAAAACAAACTCAGCTGCTACTGAAAAACATTTTTTGTTCACTTGAAATAGAAATTTACACCTCAGGAGCAAAAGAGGTCATTCAAAAGGAAAAGTGTATGTATTACATAGGTAAACACTGTTAGGCAGAACAAATTACATCCATTCCATATGAATTCTGTAATATTTAGTTTGATGTAAATCCGGAAAAACAAGCAGACTTACAAAGAAAAGGGAAGATACAAGAATTAGAAAACAACTTAATACAACTTATACTATTGAAGAGCTATTTTATCAAATGCTTTGTTTATAAACAAATTGGTCAAGGAGATCGCAAGACTGCCTGAACTTAAAGTAGAAGTACAACTGAAACCAGTATGTAAAAAAATGTTACAAATATAAGTCTCACTTTATTAATATAATTTACTCTCTTATAATAAGAACTTCATTATAATTAGGCTGAACAAGTAGATCACCAACTTTAAGGAATTTAAAACTGGTCAAATAAGGAAGTTAAAATATTAAAAAGCATACCAGAAGAGGCTTCCAGTCTTTCTAATCTGCTGATCAACCAATCAAGAGATCCAGAAAATTGAGCACAGTTTTTACGGTTTCCTCGAATCAGAGCCGCTATTGGGAAAAGAGAGAGGGAGTGAGAGAAATCAAATCACAGTTATAAGTGAAATTTAAGTTGAAATAATTCCTGTCTTCTCTTGTCAGAAAGGATCCAGTAAGATAGAGTCTTAACCTTTAATTATTCATGTTTTAGATTTAAATTTAAATAATATAAGTGATCATTAGAATGATGCATGCACTTTACTTTTGATTTTTATAAAATTTGAAATACTTTTGACTTTATAAAATTTGAATTATTTTGGCTCTACAATCATCTCA
Source organism: Dicaeum eximium (assembly GCA_013396995.1). Classification (NCBI taxonomy): domain Eukaryota; kingdom Metazoa; phylum Chordata; class Aves; order Passeriformes; family Dicaeidae; genus Dicaeum; species Dicaeum eximium. The sequence continues at coordinate 1,689,119 of VWZP01007825.1, read as the reverse complement.
ATAATCCATACAAAATGTTCTACATGAAGAAGCCCATACTTGGACCACAGAAGTCAGCCACTACTATAGAAACAAGTTTCTGTAAAACAGTCTTCTTGTAATGACAGAAAACATTGCAAAAGCAGAGTGTGAAGCCAACAACATAGGTGAGGAATGCAAATTATTTTCTACTGTTACAATGCATTTGTTCAAGAGTAATAGGAAGTAAAATAAGATAGATGTCTAGGAATTTTTTTCCATACTCTTGACAAGGTTGTAGGGAGGAAGTAACAGCTTTGAATCTGTTTCACCCTCATACTATAAGCTGAAGTAGAATCGTGCACTGACTTGGTGGGCACAGCTGAACTGAAATCCCCCTGAACACTGCAAGCACCCACAAGCTTGCCCTACCCTGGATTATGCGCATCTGCAGATATGTGCACACATACAAGCTCTCAGAGAAGCTTCTGCTCTACTCCAAGAAAGGACTGAGGCACAAAGATTTCTGTTTCATATGTGGAACAGCATGAACCATTTTTCTTAAGATTGTTTTCCAGTGCCACCAACAAATTATTTCAACCTTTCCAGTAGCAGAGTGTTGGTCCTGCTAAGAAGCGATGGCCTCTTAAATCTATATTTTGTTGTTGCACAAACTCACTGTATTATATTGCAACTATGTTTTTATGCTGTTTTATTTATAAAAGGCTAAACTTAGAGACTTAGAACATAAATATGACATGAAACTATCTGCAAAGAGGAAAAGCAATGTTGCAGCACTGACAGTTCTGTATACTGGCAGTTTCCTCACCAGTTTTCTGATGAGGAAAATCAAACCTAATAGCAAAACAAACAAACAAACCCCTTTTTATTTCTGTATTATATGATAGAAAAGAAAACATGTACCCTGAAATCTTACACCTTTGAGTAATCATGACCACATGATTTGAAAATACTTGGGAATCATAAGAGAGGGAACATCTTGTTAAAACACACAGACCAGAACTAAGGAACACCTGTTTCTGAAAGTGACTTTTTTATTGGTTATAGGCAAGCCACACAATCTTCAGGTTGCGCTTCACTGTGCCTCAGGTAGGAACATAAAATGAAGGCAGTAACAGTGCAGTGCTTAACACATCACTAAATTTAACTTCATTAACAGTAATGAGACACAGATGGTTTCACGAATGCTGCTCAGCACAAGTTTGTGAAAGGTTAGTATTCATTGGTGAAACCTGTGCATTAAATGAGGCATACAGACACTTTAAGCTGAAAACAAAAAATAACATCCTACAGTCACTTTTCTTATTGCCTACTACTCTGAACAAGACCAGCATTCAGTTTTAAAGAAATAAAAAACCATGATGTGGTCAGTCAGACATTAACATCACATCACTGCATATGCTCCTGCACATTCTTTTGTAATACAAAAGGATCTAGTAGAAGTTTACAGTGAATGTATGTATGTGTAATAGACAATGGACAGATGCTTTAGTAGATATATGCCAATTATTTCAAATTAGGAGACGGTAGACTTAGATTAAATATAAGGAAGTATCTTTTTGCAATCAAGGTGGCTGGACTAGGTGATCTTTAGAGGTCTCTTATGACCCAAACCATTCTAAGATTGTATGATGTTTATATGTGACAGTATCCAGTCTCAACAACTGTAAATGCCTTCATTCTCATCACAGTGAAATACAGCACAGCATCAATGACATAAAAAAAGACATGAATTCTGGCATCACAGTTTACTTTTGTTTATGCACAGACTCAAAAAACAAAGTACTGTTTGCTGAAGCAAGACTCAGCAAGCAATATCCATTTGTCTTCTGTGTAATTACTGTACAGATCCAGCATTATTCAGAACAAAGCAATGTACAAATTCATCATAGCCAGATCAATGCCAGGCTTCCTCAGCATTAGCTGCCAGAAGATAATGCAGTTAGAGAAGTAACATCAGAGGGCAGGAGGGGCACAAAGACTGGAAAGTCAACAAAAGCTTGTGTGTTGTTCTCATCACTACAAGTCCATGGAAGCAGTACTTTGTACAAAACAGGCAGACTCTTCAGGAGGAATTTTCTAGCCTTGCCAATTGGAAATCAAGCCACTACTTTCTCCAGTCTGCACTGGGTTTAATCTAACAAAAGATCAACTAAACTGTAACAAAAAAATTCAACTCTACCCTACATCTATTAATAACCAAACCACAGAATTTTATACTCCATCATCTACCATCTACACCCCAAAAGGTCATCATTTGATTTCATGGAGATGATGGCTCTCTGGACCTAGTCTGGATACTTTTAAATGTTTGTAATTCCTGACATAACTTCTTCAATTGATGGTTAATACATCAAATAACTGCAAATGCAAAAATCTTGCTTAATTTGTATTCTACGTTTGTACACAGTGGAAATTCTTCTGTATTACAACAGTTGTGTAATTCTTTATTCTTCACTATTTTCAGCTAAAACTATCAAAGTAATCCATAATATGTCTTACCTAGTAATTCATACAAAGAATTCAGAATAGATTTCCATGCTTCTCCAGCTTCCTTCCCAGCTACATCTGCAAAGTGAGCTGCACTGCTGTATACATTCAAGTGATCAATACATTCAAGAACAAGGTTGATCATACCCTACAAACAAAAAAGCTAATATCATCCGAGGGAAAAAAAGTCTTTTTAGATGCTAACATACAAGATTTTCAAAAATCTAAGAAAACAGAACATGAAGGACAGGATATGCAAAACACAAGAATATGTGCATGAAGTCAAACAAGCAATCCCAACAGAAAATTTTCCTTGATGGAGGTAATAAACATCTGTCATTGAGGATGGTCAAATTAAAACAAAAATAAACAGTATTAATGACATAATTTTAGGCAAGATTTTATTCTGGAGGATGTTTAGGCATCTGACAAAGTATAGGCAACTATTATTACCAGAGAAATAACACATAATATTAAACAAAATGCTTAAAGAATGATTAGTAAACCAAAACATCCTTCTACATCAAGAGATTCTAACAAAAAAAATTGATTCACACATAAGGAGAAAATTATGGGTTGAGTTCAAGGCACAAGGTCATCTAATTTTATTATAAAGGGAAAAAGAAGTAAGGCCATAATTGTATTTCTTCAAATATGCAGGGAAAACAGCAGATCCAGAGAGACTACAAATGTATCAAATAGTTTGACTCTTATAGGATAAAAAAAAACAACACTGCAAGCATAATCCATATTAGACATCAACACTACAGAGACTGTGAAAGAATTCTTGCAGACAACATAGTGGAAAATCAAGAGTAAAACTGAGAGAAGTACCTCTTCTTGGAAGAGGTTCTGGCGATTCTTCAGTGCTCGGAGCCTGTTTTGTTTGTTTTCATGCTCCAAATGTTCATCAGGGGGGTGAAAGTAGCCAATCAGGTCCTGAAGGCTCAGACTGACTGACTCAATAGGCAAATCAACGGTGGAAGACTTCACTTTCTTGCTGAGAGAATCAAGGCCCCTGAAAGAAGACGTAAACTCTCCTGAGCATTGAAAATGAATTTACTTTATCATTCAAACTCTTTATTTATTTAAAAGCAAAGATTGCTTAGATGCCAAAGCTCATTTTCTGACAGCAACCTGTCAAAAATTCTTCATATCTGCCCATTCTCCATTTAACAACCTACTCCTTCCTTCCCAAACAAAACAAAGCATGAAAAATGTTATTTCTGGCAATATTTTTTCAAATCCAAAAAACATATCTTAATATCCTGCCTACAGATGTAGCAGTTTCAGAGGCAGAGCAAAAGATGAAGATAAGTTTGTAAACCAGTACAAAACATCATGAAACTGGAATGGATGCAAGTTAAAGAGACGAGCCCTGCGGTGCTGTGGAGGGTCCAGATTGCCCATGGAGGCTCTCAAACACATCTCTAGCCTCAAGCCCTTTTCAGTGTGGAAAGATGCAGCACCTCTACACCCTCAGTTTCAGCAGTCCATTAGCCTTTTTGTTTCCCTGCTATCCAATTCAAGCTTGGCCTTGCTGAAGTCTATGAACATTCTCTCTCAGAAGTAGAAGGCTGACTATTCTCATCCATGCTACACCTGCCCCTTACTCAGGTGAATTCCTTTGCAAATAATGCAAAGTTTCAAAAAGATAGCTACAAAACTTATCTTTAAACTTAGTTTTTATTGTGAGCATGTTATCCAAAGCACAATTTTTCTACTGACTTGGTGAGGAAGAACGGGAGCATGCACACAAAAGACTAATTTTCATCCTCTTCAATTCAGCTTTTTCTTTTTGAAGTAACATCCTGCCAAAACTAAACTGCTAAACACTGCCTTGGACTCCCTGTGCACTCCACAAAAACCTCCACTGTAATTTAGCAATATCTTGATTTATGAAACCTTATCATTAAATTGCCTTTCTCTGTCTTTATCTTTTATGGCATTCTTAGAAGCTTCTGTGAAGGTGTATTATTTACAAAGTGACCTAGGGCTTACATTTCCTTTGTATTTCAAATGTCATACTATGGACAATTCTCCTGACGGGTGATTTTGTCCTGGGTTTTTTTCAGTACCTTGTTATAAGCTTTTCAACAAATTGCTATGTCTGTGTCTTTGTCTGTGCCCTTATTTAGGACATGGTTGCTTCAGGTCCCCATCTCCCACACTGTATTTTTCTTGTGACAAAAGAGTTCTTATGAAATTCTCATCATTCCATATAGTCTTACTACATATCATTCTTTTTCTAATGCAAGCTACACTGATGAAAGGGCCTTTCATCAATTACTGAAATCACAAGTGTTTGAGAATTAACATTTCCAGTGTCATTTAGGAATAGGAAGAAAAATGGCATACATCTGACAGGATTTTTAAATGTCTAATTACTATAAAATACAATACAACATTTTTCATGTTTCAAAATATTAAAGAAACAAGTAGAATTAAAAGGGAACATATAAGCTAAGTGTAATGTGAGAGTAGAAAGAAGGTATAATTTTAAAGAAAACTTCTCCTTGATACTATGAATTTCTTCAGTATATTTGTGTTTTTATAGATGTATAGTTACACAGTTATCTCACTCTTCCAGGTTTTTCAAGGAAGACCAGCTTTAAAAACCGTACTTAGAAAAGAAAAAGCTGATTTATGCACCACATGACTTTAAAGCAAATTTTGGGAAGGAAAAACCTCTTTATACTTTGTTTGCATTTTCAGTATGTTTATGCATTTAAATCAAGATTGAGCAATAAATAAATGTTAGAATACAGAGAAAAAAATTGACCAGGATCTGTCGAGGTGCTTATCTGCTGATAACACGATGGATTGACATAAAGTCCAGTTTGAGAAGCATGGATCTACTTTTTTTGAAGGATAAATTGTTCTGCGTTGTGTTAATGGCAACTTTGAATAAAACTGAAGAGAAAAAAAAAAAAAGAAAAGTGCTGAACAGATAATTTTAAAAGCACACCTTATGAATCTGTTGAAAAGGAAGACTGTACTACGGATGACACGTGCTGTACGGGACTCTTCATTCTGAGATCTGGACAGTGTTAAGCCATCATCCATGTGCCCTTCATGGTGCATTATTGCCTGAAAACAAAAGCAAGAAGCATTAAATAAGAAATCTGAAAACTCACATACCAAGGCAGGCTAGGAAATTATGAAGTCACATACAAAAATAACAATTTTATTAAAAACAGATAATTCCAGATATACAGATAATAATGCTTTAGTTTCTCATGTCCAAGGATGTACCTGTACTGAGCCAGCAGGTTCAGTGCCATCATAATCTCAAAGCTACAGCTTTTGCAAAAAACATGCCTTACTTTGAAAAAGAAAATCTAAGGGGTTTTTGTTTTCTCTTTGTTTTTATCAACATTAAAAGCACTTCCCTTACAGAGCAGCAAATCCCTAAAGCAGAAAAGGTCGTAACAGGTATTCTTTACTGGTCCTCATTTCTAAGGGTGACACTGGCCTTTTCTGACTATGCTTTGAGTCATTTCCAATAACTTACAGTTTTTCATGTCTAGTTATCATGGTTCTGATGGATTGGATGGCTCAATCGAGTCCACATAAATATTTTAAACCTCTGCTCTAACTGTGTAGTTCTGGTATCTAAAATAGTCATAGAAAATACTACAGTGTTAAGTTGCAAAATAATCTTTTCCCTGCTTTATGATGCTGAGCTAGCATTCAGCTTGGCTGTGATTATTCTATAAAGAAAGAAATCTCTCAGGACACAAGACTTGAACATTCTAGCCCAAAAGGTTCCACTTACAATGTGGAAAAAATACTTTGAACTAAAATCCTCCTCAATCCAAATTACACTGAGGAAAGGAATCTTAGTATAATCAATAGGCTGATACTAACATTTTAGTTAGAAAACAAATATATCCAGATTTATCAATATTTGTGAGATTATGTCTACAGGTTAACACATGGACTTGGTCAGGCCTTCAGTTTGAGAATTCAGTACACCACTTAACTTTTCAATACATGACTGAAAAAATCTCAATCTTTCATCTGGGAAGTATGCTTAAAATATTTGAAATCCAAAAATTAGCTGGTTCACACAGCTCCCTTCATTACCCACCCTATCAGACTGTGAGTGCATGAAATGCTATCCTATTTACAGCCTCACCTTTCGCTGCAGAGAACCCATCCTCACAGACTTTGCATCAGCAGACTGGTACGTGAGCCATAAGCCTGTATCTACATGTTGTATGAAGCATATTGAATCCCCATACTTTATTTCAGGTGCTCCCATTCCATCCACCTCTTTTCTTGTCCCTATGTCCAACTTTTCCTGATGAAGGAAAAAATGTATACACAAAAAATAACCAACATGTTAATATTTGCATAAAAAATTAAATATTAGGAAGTTATCCAGAGCAGGACCTAAAAGACTATTTGAGATCCTTCTTTAAAGATATTGCTAAAAAAATGGGAAAGTGTAACTTTTTTTAAAGACAAAGAGAAACCCCATCCATGCAAAAACCTAGCCTGTTAAACACGAAAGGCTGTGTGTATTCATTTAACCTGCACAGGAAAGAACTAGGATCATGTACAGTACATGTCATTATAGAAACATAAGAGCTTACAAAACAACCCCAGATACATTGGCTCCCCTAGCTGAACTAGGCATTAACCTCCACAAGCTTTTTCTTGGGCATTTGGGGTTTTTTTTTCAGCCTGGAAAAGATGAGCTCTGTCCAACAATCACTGAGATCCGGCCTTTAACCTGTCACTGCCCAACAGTGGGCTCAGTACTTCCTGAAAAAAGCAATCCATTTCCGCATGATTGGCCCACAAACTATTACTGGCATGACAGCACATCATTCCAGCTGGTGTCCTGTAGAGACAGAAGTTGTTTCAGGAGAGGAAATGTAGTATCCAAAACAATACTAGAGTTTGTGACTAATTTGAGACGTTTCCCAATACCCAGTTCTCCTAAGCACAAACTAGTTCTGAACAGACCTGTATAGACAAACAGCCCATGCATCCTGCTTCATGGTACATCATTCATTTCATCTCTCCAAAAACATAAGATCCAACTGACTATTCTATTATAGGTATAATAGATATACCTATTGGGCTGTACATTTCTGTGCAACATGACCCCCTTAACCAAGTACAGCTTCAACGTTCTGGGCTCATCCTGATCAGCAGGAGATGACAAGAATCTTCCTGCAGCTACTCAGTAATGTTACAAATAGTGAGACAAAACCAACTTCTTGTTCTACTTGTCTACAGTCAGGAAAGATCAGAAGAATGATTACTTCATACATACCTGCCCTGACAATGTGGGAAGACAGCTTCACAGTAAAAGCTGAAAAACGCTGGGGTTTGTACATGAACATACAACTTAAAGGTTTTTTTAAAGCATTTTTTAAATAAAGGGAAGTGTCCTGTAATTAGATTTTCAACCTACAATCGTAAGTGCATTTTGAAACATTTGAAAAAAAAAGCACAATAAGTATGGAGGTGAAATTCTTGTGATTCCTTTTCATAACAATAAATTTTCAGATATATTCATCAATTCAGCTTGTTTTCTAATTGTTTCTGGACACAGATGTTAATTTCAGTACCTAGTAAATGACTCTCCGCACTTCTTAAGTACTGAAATTCTTATTAAGATCTTGTCCATCGATACATGGTAGTAACTGATTAATAATCTGATGCTAATTAGAGTTGTGTGCCTCTATTTCCTTATTAACCTATTATTTTGCTCATATCATTTCATTAAATTGTTGTATTCAAGTTGTATTCAATTCTTTCAAAAGCAAGCACAAATAACCTGAATGTAGTAACAGCTGGAAATCTAAAAACTACTTATGACATTGCAAACAAATGATGATACAGGAAAAATAAATTAGATCCTGAGTTCAAGCTCATTTCATTCAATTTTCTCATAAAGCACTGTAAATAAGATGAGGGATTATTAATTTAAAGTATTGTTGCATTTTTTGTTAAAAATCTACTGGCTCTAACAGAACAGAAGGGGTTTGATACTGAAATCTTCATTCCAATTAGAATTAAATTTACTTGGCACAAAAATTGCAGTGCCAACAATTTGTCAAACAAGATCTCTGTTCTCACTGATGTAAGTACACTAACAGCTCTGCATGAATGTTTAAAGCCCAGATTGAAATCAATCCCATTAAAATAAACTCTGTCCTACAAAATAAATATAAGTAGCCAGGAAAGCTATTATAGTGTCAAAGTTGAACTACATGTAAGAGAGAAACAGAAGACTAGAGGATGGTGTGGGGGAAGCAAGCATTACACCATTCATTTGGAAGCTTCAAGACATTGAGCTTTTTGTGGGAGTGAACAGGAACCACAAATGGTTTAAAAAGGGGAAGATCTGAATGGAGTGCTCAGTTCATACCAATAAACAGCAGGTAGTTGAGAAAGTACATATAATGAATCAATCTCACTATCTACAGTAGAACAGTTCATCAGTGAAAATGATGATCTGAAAAATATCACAAACAACCATGGCACTAGTTAATAATGGTGCATCGGCACAGACACTACGTGGTGCAAGTTTCCAGACACACTTACCACATATGTAACCTGTCATTACCAAACCATCTGCTAATTCTTCCTACAGCATTTTAAAAATGAAACCTTCAGTTTTATTTGTAGTCTAGACAGATTCTCAGATGATCAACCTTTTCTAAACAAGGTTCAAAAATCTTCATTTATTACACGGGACCAAACAGCAACAAGTGGGTTTTGCAGTAATGCAAAACAAGAACACATTGAAAATTAACAGGCTTATTGAACAATAAGCCAGATTTTCTCCATAAGGCTGTTCTCTTCATCAACAGTGTTTATTCCACGCATACAAGAGAGCAAGCCCATCTTCCCACTTTTGTTGTGAGCTAAATGAACAAAATCTTTAAAAAACTATTTCATTCTCATGTTGAAAAACTATTCTATGAAGCCTCACCTTAATGATTATTTTAGTCTAATGTTTCTGTTTAACTCCTTATAACTTTCAAAAATAGATTGCCTTGATTAAGTCTTGTCCTTTTGACTTTACCTCTTGTCATCTAGCCTAACCCAGTATGGGTGGCACACTTTCAGGACTAATATTTTAAGACCTCAACAACTGCAAGAAGCTAATTTATGGCTGCTTTTTAAGCAACACTAGTATAATTTCTATGATTAAAATTTCTATAACATTTTAGAAGAAAAAAGAAGAAAGAAAAAGATGAAGACATAAAAATACAAACCAGAAAATTTTATTAAAATTGATGTACTTCTGTCCACTGGAAAAGACTAGAGAAAGCAGACTTGGTACAGAATGTACAAATATTTCTCAATTGGTAAAACTACCTTATTTCTGTGGAATAGAAATATTGATAAAGATATTAAAACAATGTTCTTTATCAAAAAGAATCAATATTGAGTAAATAAAGAGAAGTTAAATAATAAATCAAGTTTTGTGGAATTTTTTTTCCCACAAAACTTGATACCTACAAACAAAAGTCTATTAAAAGAGCCATATGTTTGGGAAATAAATTGCAGATATCTCTGGACATCCTGTGCTGAATGAAGCAGAACCACTAGAGAGAGAGAGAGAGAGAAAAAAAAAATCTGAATTTCAGATTCTTGAAAGGCTAATATATTTTGCATTTAATGATAATTATTGGGGTAATGTATGATAACTAGAGAACAAAGGCTGATTACCAGAAAGAAAAATTAAGTGACTGTTAGCTCCTCAGAAAACCCTTATCTTCTGACTGCTGTTTGGCAACACCTTGTGATATTTTCAAGTTTTCACAAAAATAAAACCAAAACAAACAAAAAAAAAACCCTTTAGCTTACTAGTTCTCTTCTGGGCTATTTTTTAAATAAAGTACTTGCAAGATAATACGTTTAGGATGATGAGCCCTTGCAAATAATAAGGTATAAAAAATAAACGTTGAGCCTCTAGATTTGCATGTGAATCTTCAGGTTTGCAGGTGATATATTTTCAGTAGTATTTCTGCAAACATGAAAGCCACTTTTCATACAGAAATTGAAGTTATTATCTACTCACATGCTTGAAGGAACTCTTCCTTTAACACTTTGCCTTGTTTGTTTTTGCCTATTTAAAGCTAGCTTACTATTGCGCAACAAGTGGGAGCTTCACAATTCTTCCCACTTCTTTCCAGCTGCTGCAAGAAAGAGTTATGATTGTGGCAAGAAAAGGGATGTAATTTCAATAAGAAAGACCTAGCCACTTGAAACACCCACAGGTTTTTATGCTCTGTACTCAATAAAGAAGATTAGGGTCTCCCTCTTATCCACAAATAATTCTTTTGCTAAGTACATACAACAATAATAGTGAAATTTGGGAGGTTTGTTCAAACATACTCAGAGGAAAAGAGACCCTAAATCTGCATACCTTCTTTATAGAAGCCTTTCTAGCACTCCTGTAATTTGAAATCTTTTTTTTAAATACTCTCTCCCAGAGAGGGAAGGCACCTAAAAATTTTTAATGCCAGTAGCCTAATACAGTGAAAGATGACACGTCCAGAGCAGGAGACTGAATCACAGAATGGGTCAGGTTGGAAAGTACCACACTGAGTCATCTGGTGCAACTTCCCTGCTTAAGCAGGATCGTACTAGAACACATGACACAGGATTGCATCCAGACTCGATTCCTCTTCAGCAAAACATATACTCCTCCTGCTCTGTGGTATCTCTGCAATTCCCTCCAAGTGAGTAATTTGTTAAAATTAATGTTGATATCCACAGATCTTACATCAAATATGATCTTCTCTTCCAGACTTCCTATTTCTTTGAAAATCCACATTTAAACAGCAGTAAGATTATATTTGTGTTTATATTTATTGCATTTCTATTGTATTAATAAATATAAATACAATAGATTTATATTTATTGTATTTCTATTTATATTATTATTATATATATGTGCTGATTAGCTTATATACCCCTGTTAAAATTCTCTTGTTACTTCAAGAATTGATTACGATAACAAGTTTCTACCTGCTCCAAAAGCCTTTTGTCTCTGCTGTGCTCAGCATAGGATAGGTTTGGCCACTAAACACCAGGTTTAAATATTAACCTTTCATTTTGAGCATGGCAGAACAAAACCATTGAAAAATCTAAAATCTCAAAATAATTTCAGATGAGACTTTCAAATTCAGGCTGGGAAAAAAGAATAAAAATAAACTTCAAATACAACATCACCTAATCTCCAAAGCACGTGTGCATATGCTATGTAGAAAATAGAGACAAACCACCTTATCCATATCAACAAGTAACATTCTTTATTGCTAAAAATGCTTGCCTTTGAGTATTTTTTGGACTAAATAAACCATGCAACAGTAGAGTACAGTATATTGTTCCACTCTTTTTGGAGTAATCCCTGCTGACAACCTGTCTTGAAAATCAGTGAGTGAATTAATCTCTCCCTCTTGCTTTCAAGTGCTGCAATCTATAGTAGCTGCAACAGGAAATTCCCAATATGGTTGCACTGCATTGTCATAAAATATTTAAGCATTCCTATGACTTTTCTAATTGGTTTCAAAAAAGATATATTGTCTGGGTCTCAAAACCATCACCAGAACTACAGTCTTTGTTATCAAATTACAGAAGTCTACAAACCTGCTTTTGGGGATCTTTTCTTCCCTTATCTTCCCAAGCAGGCAAATAATTAAAATATGTAAAAAAATTAAATGGTACAGATAACTTATTGAGTAATTCTGTTTACTGCTACTTTGTATTTTAGAGGACAGTTTTTTACAAAAACAAAATTATTGTTGGAAAATTTTCAGACAAAATGCTACAGCTGAAAAGTATGAGAAATAAAGGATATTTAAGAATTTAACATAGTATTTTTTTTACCCACTACAAAAGCAATGCTTTAAACTTGCAATGCTTATTGAAGCTGTTAAAATGAAAAGTGAAAATCTGGTAACTTCAGATTAGACTAAAGTATCTGCTGAGAGAAATCCTGAATTTCCCATTTAATTTCAGTAACTCACAATATTATAAATTTTTTCCTATGTTAGACAACAGATATAAGCAGTGAAGCAGAAGAGAAATTAATCAGAAAAACAATTTAGAAATTAGTATACTGCTCAGAAGTAGGAAAGCAGTACAGAAAAACCCCAACCCAACCAATGAAAACAAAACAGCAACAAATTAACAAGGAAAAAAAGAAAAAGAAACCCACAAACAGACAGCCAGGTAGCAATACATAGAGAATGTATGGTAAAAGAAGCTTTCTAGTTATTGATTATACTGCATTTTGGCATTTTTTTAGTCAGTGAAAAGTAGAAGGCTCCAATAATTACTGCAATCACAGCAAAGAATCTAAATCTTGCTTTCTAAAGAGACTGGAATTATTACTAGTAATATTAATGCTGCACTGATTCCATACCTTGGAAGACCGAAAACAGAATGCTGTAGATTTGACATCTGCCTTCTCTTTGTCTGTAAGAAGAAGACTCTTGTCATCCAGGAGACTTAAATATTTTCCTGTTGTTATATGTCTTAGTCTGAATGGCTGTCCCCATCTAATGTGGCTGCCACTCCACCTAAGTGAGTCCATAAAAAAAAAATTTATTAAAAAATACTTTTTTAATTACTGACAATAATATTTTAAAGTAAAATATATTGCCAACTAGTTCCTACAAAATATAAAATTCACATCTTGGAGTATCAGCAAGGAAGTGGCTACTTGGTGGTTATTTCTAACAAAACCATTCTAATAAATAATCTTAAGGTCTTCCTTTGCAGAAGCTGCCTTTGTTCAGACTGAATTCCTCTTGAGAGAAGGTACAGACCGCCTACAGAAAAGGAGGCTTATGCTGTACACAAAGAGTTCAGATCTGCCAGTTCCCTCTCCAACATTTCATCTACCAGCAGCTGCCATTCTTCACTCTCCCAGAGATCTTTTAGCAGTCACCAGTTACTTTAAATGTTGTGCAAAAATAAAATGCCTAAAAAAATAAAATAGAAAACTTCCTAAAATAAATATGAAGGCTTATTTAGCAAAAAATGGCCCAGACTCTTCATATTCTGTAGAAGGAAGGAAGGCAAAGCTTATCCAAGCAACTTTTTGCCATAAACTGAAAATTCAGCCCTGCTGCTCTTCCTGTTTAATTCCTGAACCTGTGTAGGGGTTACCAAGGAGTATGTACTTCACAAAGACTTTTCAGATTGAAAAACTGTCACAACCAGGGTATTTTCCTAGCCTTCACAGAATTTTCTTCAGTCTTATATCTGCAAAAGTTTGCACTTCAGATGTATGTGAATGCTGCATTTTGAAGAAATCATCTATTTATTCTGGATATGCATTATGCATATGTTTTGGTATGTATCCACATGGAAGTCTGAAAATCCCTTAAGTCAGTACTTACACAGGTTTAAATTAAAGTCATTTTCATTTCCCCTGACACACAGATGTAGCAGGTTACAGCATTTACCTATTTGACACCAACACCCACTTGTTTAAATGTGTCTTCTTTGAGTTGGCCATACTGGATTCCAAGTATGCAAAACCAATTTGGCAAATATTTTCAAAGTGCAGCTTTTAAAATGCTTCTGTGTTTTGTAGCAGGATTTATTAGACTTCAGTGATTAAACTTCTAAGCCTTTTTAGTTTTTGGTTTTAAAGAGAACAGAAGAATAAAAAGGTTTTCACCCTCAACTATTTTCTTTTGAAATCTAGAGTCTCTTCTGTTAAAGTTGAGGGAGCTTTGCTGTAGAAGGAAAGATGGAAGTTTCCATCTTAGAAACACATTTCTCTTTTCTGTTTTCTGCACAGCAAAGTCCATATACTCCTCAAAAGGACATCTGAGTCCAGTGTTCTAGCAAAACTTCTGTTTCTCTAGTCAGTAAAATGTCAGGTCATGAATCTCAGCTATTGTGTTGCTGAGTCTGGTAAAATACATCAGTTCTGCACCTTTTATATTACAGGTCATGCTGAGGAGCTGCCTTTTCTCTTGTCTGATTCAATTTTCTTTTGGCCCCAATAGCTACAGACCATAAGAAAAAAAAAATTAAAAAAGGTAGGGTAATTGAGCCATGCTTCTAGTTTATGCCTGCAGGACAGGAAAAATAACAATTCATGTGTTCTTACAAAAAAAGCCTTTTGAGCAGGAAGTATCTTGTGAAGCCATTTCTGACTACTAGAAATATTTTTTGCAGTGTGAGAGCATGAACTTTTTGGGAAAGAAAGCAATGCTGAGCAATAGTATTTGGTATCCCATGGCAGGGCATCCCAAGGGCATCTGTCCATGTAGACTGCCCAGGCAATTTTTATCAGAGTTCTCTACTAATGAACAGAGCTTAGAAAAAAAAATTGTTCCTTTATAAACATGTAAAATATAGTATTATATCTGCAGTCATGCTGGGAAGGACTACAACTGATTGAGAATTTCAGGCATGCATACACAAAGCTACAAATTGAAGCATTTGCCTGAATACTAATGGACTGCAATTCAGAACTGAATGTATATAGCAATTAGAATATCATACAGGAAAATAGGTTGGTGAGGGAAATGTAGGAGAGAGGGTTATTCTTGGGATTTTATTTGGTTCTTTTTTCCTTTTCTTATTTGGTAAGAAAATCCTGTTATTTAAAAAGAAAGATTACCACTCCCTTTGTAATAATTGTTTTGACAGTTCTTACCATTTCTTTCAGTCATATATGTTCAAATGTTTACCCTTCAAAAGTTTGTATACAATGCCTGTCAAAGTGATACAAATGATGGTCATAACAGAAACCTATCATTACTTAGATCCACGTTGCTCCAGTACTGCCTATTAGAGAAGTAAATGCCATGGGAAAAACAAAAATCGAGAGATCCTTCCATATTCCATTGTTGCAATCACTGTCTCAAGGTTCATTTTAGTCCAAAGGAAAAATCTCATTGCCCTATCACTGACATTTAATGTCATCCTATTAATAAAATGCACACAGAGAAAACAGCATCATTGGACTGTAACCTTTTCATAGGCATCTCTGATTTAATCTGTAAAAAGCAATCATTTATTCCTCACCAGAAACTGTATCATAAGCACATAGCATAATATGATTTAAATGCACTTTTAAACTATAATTACCTTAACAAACAAGGCACAACTGTTTACTCTTACTCCAGCACTTCCAATAATGCATGACTGAATTTTTTCTTTTAAATTTTCTATTTTAAAGTCTTCTAAATGGCTTAAACAAGCTGGGGGAGGAGTTTCACGTGTGACATTTTTTTTTAAGGAAACCAGTTCTGATTTTGTAAATTGCGAATTCACTGACAGCTACAACTTTAAAAAATAATCAAAACACACACTCACTTTATAGGAAGTTGTTTAATATTTAATGAAAGTCATATAACACATTTTTAAAGGATTATTTTAGTTTTACTTGTCCAGATTTATAACTATCATTTTGATTTAACAGGATTGCTCTTACTACACAAAAAGTGTCCTGCCAAATGTCCTTCTTTTTTTCTGAGATAGATTTTACTTACGCAACTCTTAGAGTCTCTAGTCGCCAAAGGGAACGAGCATGAATGGACACAGCACCACCTTCATAATGGACAGTTCTGAAAACCAAGCAATGGCACAAATGTTCAGCAGAATTCATCATTGTATGTGTTTGTCCATTTAACCACACCTCTCATTTTAAGATTGTCAAAGCAATTATTGCATTTGTCAGATTCAAAGGTTATTAGATTCAAAACCCAGTCTTGTCAATTAAAACTTCAGGCTTAGTTATTTAAACCTTGTTTTAATTGTCCTTAGCATCCATAATTGTAACATTTATACTTAGCAAGGTTTATACAGCATTTGCTTAAACATTTTTCTTAGTGTTTTAAGGATAAAGAAAAAACAGTATGAATAACCTAATAATTACAACATACCTAGATTCTAATAAAAACCAAGTATCAAATAAGGATTAAGATTTGTGATCACTGTATGTATCTCCCAGAAAAGGTAATGTTTTCTCAGAGCTTATACTATTAAAATAACTGCAACTTACTACACAGAATTCTGAAGATGTACTTATTTAGCACTTTATTTTAATACCATAACACCTATGATATTACAGCAGCCACACTGACACAGTCTTCACACATCTGATGATAACAGCTTCCTATTTACAAATTTTTACATGTAATGACCTCTCTAAGTCCTGCATATAAACAAAAACCTAAGTATCTCTAGGAAAGTGTCAATTTAGCCTAAAAAAGATAAGAGTTTTTTCCTCCATTATTCTACACAGACATAAGTGATCTGTACTGGATGCACAAAATGGTTAAGACCTATGGTCACTGAAAGCCCTGAGCAGATAACCGTGTTTTGCTTCAAAGTAAACACTAAGGGAAGTTAGCATTGCCATTCTAAATTTAGGGAGCCGTTCTCTGGATTGTGTCCTGCCTGTGCCTATATTTCTGCCCCGTGACATGGACAGAATTTAAAAGCCTAGGCATTTCCTTTGGGAAAATACATAAAAGAGTCACTTAAGCAAAGGAGTACTGTCACTATGCTTATCAGATCAAGCATGTCAGGCAAGACTACCAAACAATGGTCTAGTTTTATAGACCCTGGAAGAGCTGATGGATTGAGTGGATGTTGTGAACTTCAGTCAAGATCAGGCCCCACCAAAAATAATCTGCAGCCTAACTTCAGGGAATTTTAATAACAAAATTGTAGGCATTCCCCCATTCGTTGCTAAAAGCAATTTTTGAAAACTACAGATTTGGAATCAAGTACACAATACTTACTAGGCTTTAGCTTTCAAAGTCCTGTGGATATAATACGGAAGGGACTTTATGTTTAGCACAGAGGAAAACCCAGCATTGAAAGAAATAGTTCAAAACCAAAAGAACTAAAATATGTTTCTCAGTACTGTTACACATACATGAATACATGGCCTTTGATATGTGCTAAAACTCACCTTGGAATGTAGAAAAAACTATTATGGAAATAAATGCTGACAGACATTGTGAAAGAATGGAGATGAATCATACAAGAGAAAAATTATTCCAAACAAAAAATAAATACATCTCACTACAATTACAGAATCAGAAACACCGAACATTCATGACCCAGGTAAAAATAGAAACTACAGCATGTGTTCTGTGTAACGAGAAGTTACAGGTGAATACAAATATGTACAATATTCACCCCTTGACCTTACATCCACTATTTTCTCCATGTATTATCTCAGCCATTTGCTACAACGGTTTGTGATGCTAGGAGCAGCTGCCAGGTATTAGCAAGTCTCTCATTTCCCTCTCACTGAAGGAAATGAAACTCAAAGGCAATCTTATTTTTTATTGAAATTTACCTTTATTAGTACAGTAAAATGCAATTGCTAAACAACCTTGAACTCAGCTATTTCTCTGTTCAGATATTCCCTCTGCAGTTCAGGTATTTGTTCAAATTCTTCTTCTGCAGCTAACGGACCGAGACTGGATTTATGTGGCAACATCTCAAGAATAACAGATCAGATGTCACCCTGGTTGGTTGGTTTGGATTGGGAGTGGGAGGGTGTGGATTGTTTGTTTCAGCAGCTTGGGTGGGGGTTGTTGGTTTTTTCAAAGCTGAAACATTCTGATTACATTCTGACTTATTTCAGTATGAACCTCATCCACAAAAATGCACTTGCATATTGCACAATATGAAATTAAATTTTATTCAGCAGTTTTCAAGTTATTAATTATATGAAAAATCAGGTTGAAGCAAAGGTTTAAATTCATAATAACGTTTCATTCTTAAGTTGGTACCATTTTACTTTTCAGGGATTAAGCTCTTTCTCACAATGGAAACCCAAAAGCTGTCACTAGTTTCTCAGTCTGATTATTCTTTTGAAGCTAGTTTTGGATTACACTTAGCTGTTGGATCAGTGTAACACTAAAGATCTAAAAAACCTCACATCTTAAACTTAAAACAATGGCTTCTCATAGATGAAGTAGTTTACTTTTACATGACTGTCTATCCATTATTTTCTTTCTCTCTTCCTTGAAAGGGGAGCTATCAGTCTTAGAATGGTCATGAAAGATGAGAACATGGGAAAGAGATAGAAGAAATCCTACATAAAAACATATGACAAAAGCATATGTTTACTAGAGGAAATAAAAAGGATTCTGGGGTTGTCTGTTAGTTCCATATGAATGACCAGGTATGGCAGAAGCTGAGCCTCAGCTAAAGAATTAGTTACAGCAGTCTGGAGGGGGACTGAAAGAGAGCTGGTGACTGGAGGGCTAGGGATTGAGGATCCCTACAGGGAAGCAAACAGAGAAGCCTGAAGACTGGAATAAAGGATGAAACGGCAAGAGTTTGAAAGAACAGGAAAGAAGACACATACTACAAAAAAAACAGTTAGCACAAAGTAAGAATAGGGTGTAAGCTCTTGTGTTTTTAACTAGATACTGTCTTTGTTTTAGAAAAGACGATAAAAAGAACGCTTTGAATAAAAGATTTCTTCAATGAAGGGCAAGCCACTTTGCCTTTACCATGTTCAGCCTGCATGCTGAACACCATCCCAGAGCAGATGAATAAGTTCATAACCCAGGCCATCTCAGAAGATTTCATGCTAAGGAATTGAAATTCATTTTTAGCTCTTCTCTTAAAAATGAATGCAGTAAACTGCTCTGAGATTGCTCAAATCAACTTCCTTAGTACTTGCTCTATATACCATTATCTGATGGGATGCACCTCAATTCTTTTCATTTACTTCTGATGACAGTTGAGTGCTGAAAAGGAAGGATGATTCATAACATTCAATCCTTCCGGAAGCAGACACGAGTAAGTCATAACAGCTACTGGTATTGCTAGGTCAAATGAAACATTGCTTTTAATGACATGAAGTAACACACAAAAATTCTCTAAGATTTACTACAGATTTACACTGACAGGATGAAAAAAAAAATGGAATTGCAAGGTGCAAAAAGATGCACATTACTTGCCAAACAGTAGAAAAAACCTCCAGAGTACAAAACCTCCAGAGTACAAAAATTATGTAATTATGGGTATTTTAGATGTATAAGGAAAATACAAACAAGAGCAGAAAAAGAGAACACAAGAAGCTGCAAGTGTTAGTTTTTGTCAAAGCATGGGATACACCTTGTATCTTCAGAGCCATACCCATCATATTCACTTGTGACATTTTTTCCAATTCATTTTATCCATCTATTGTACATCTGTAGATTAAGGACATTAACCACCTTTATTTGAAAATAAAGTATCTTTAAGCAATTCAGAGCCTCTGAGACTTTTCAGTTAATCTTTATTATAAACCTTCATCTAGTTAACTAATTGATCTAATGAAACCATTTTTTGGTCTGCCTATGACTGTATGTTAATTTTAAAACACCATCCTTTTCCTGACTGTGCCGTTCATCTGTTTAATTCGCCTTAATCCAAGCTGGGGCTGGACGCCGCATCTGTCTCCCTGTGCCCGGGTTGTGTGTGCAGCACCACGGACAGCGCTGGGCAGTGCCGGGACCGCGTCCTGCTCTCCTCGGAGCGCTCTCAGCGCTCTCCAGCTTTCCGAGAGGGGATGCACAGGCAAAGAGAGAGTAAACATCACAAAGAAAGAGCCATATCTGAATCTATCATCTTGAATTACAATAATGAATTAATTACACAGGTTTAAAATAGACTACCACATATCAACCCCCCTGGAGAACCATTATTGAATTGATACTCTTATTAAAGTATTGTTCAGCAGAAAGAGGGCAATCATGCCACTGAAACTCACTGACTACAAATGGGAATTAAATGAGGTTAAAACAAGTTACATTAAATGACAGTGTTTCAATACTACTGAAGTAATCTTGGTTCAAGAACCTCAAAATCCTAGATTCCACACCAAGAAAATAATTGAACAAACCTCAGCTGCTTGGAATGGATCAGGGCAACATAAAGAATAGTGTACCTGGATCACACACAAATTAATAAATGCAAATCAGATGTCAAAGTTCAAGCAAAAGAAATTTTTTAACTCCTCTCAGTGACAGACAAGCCTGGTTTTAGTTTGAAAAATCAGTCACTGAAGAGGTCTGTGTATATTTTCAAAATAATTTTTAAAAGCACAGCCATCATTGTTCACAGCTCAAGGGTTGTTTGGGGGCAGAGGAATGGTGATTGACTTATGCTGATTGAAAACTTTTTGAGTTCACATTTCAGTCATAGATCATTCTCCACACATGACAGATCCCAGATATTCTGAGGTACAACAGACCTCGTTAGTTCATAATGCCATGAGAAAAGGTGTCAGAGAATGGCATGGAAAATAAAAAAGGGATTGCCTGAGTCATACTGATTTTGACCGTCACTTTAAAAGACTGTCCATCCCTCAGACTAACATTAAGTGTTCAATGTAATCTACAAAAGCCTTAACGTAATATGTTTCACCCAAAGGAAGTCTCAAAGGCAAGAGTGGTAAAACTGCTTCTGAAATTAGGCTACATTTATCCAATCCCTCATGAAGGCCCATTCTGAATGGATGGTTTGAGGAAATGCAGTGTGCTCCAGCCCAAACAATACCTTGAAAAGCCAGGAGCAGTTTTCTCTCTGTCACAGGTAATTGCTTTCCATAATGAAATATTTCTGAAGGGTCCAAATTGCACTGCAGTCATCACTTTAAAACATATATTGCAAATCAAAATGCAAATTAATTGCAATGGGAACACTTGTGGTTCCTTTCTAGACTGGGAACTGTGACTATCAGAGCCCTACTTCTGTGAAGCATTTAAGTTCTAAAAGAATATGAAATATATATATAATCAAGAGGAAGCCCCACAACCCAATCAAAAAATAAAAACCCACCACATAATTTTGATTGCATACTTCTACTGCTATCTGCCATTAGCTTTTTTGGGGACTTCTATGAAAAAAAAAAATCACAGAAAATGAAGCAACCAACCACCAAAAGAAACAAAAATAATTAAAAAAAAAAAAAAAACCACAAAAAAAACCCAAACCAACCACAAAATATATCCCCCCAACACAAGAAAGTAATCCAAAACTCTACAGTCATGCCTGTATTAATAACCAGCTGACATTTCTACAGGAAACTAAAATTAACACACATTATACAACAAGGTCAATAATGTAAAACAATTTCACTTAACTGAACTGCAAAAAGGAAGGGGAGGAGGGAACTGCTGACATTCAATTGTGATAAACTTATTATTAACATTTTTAATTATTTTGCTTTTCAGAGAGTGAACCAATGGAAAGCAACCTCACAGAAGCACTTTAATATACACATGCTCTAAATACTAACTCTCATCATAATTAAAATAAATGTATTCCTTCCTTTGATATTATAAATTTAAAATGAAGATTCAATATGATAATTACCAAATAACAGGTTTTAAAAAGACAAAAAAAGGAGTCACAATTTCAACAGGAAATTATGTCAAAGGAAAGTAAAGACCAGTTCAAAAAGTGATTTAAATCTTCTGCTGGATAATCATATATAACCCTCCACAAAAAAAAAAAAAAAAAAAAAAAAAAAAAACAAAAAAAAAAAAAAAAAAAAAAAACAAAAAAAAAAAAAAAAAAAAAACAAAACCAAACAACAGAAAATTGAAAATTATTAACAAATTTCTACTGTATGAAACTGGAGGGGGAAAGGTGGAAAAGAAGATTTTGCAATCCTTTATTTAAATTAAAAAACCATACATAAATCAAGCAAACTGTGGTGGTTGTTCCTCATTCCTACTGACAAACTGCTTATATCAGCTCCTATGATGGGATCTACATCACAAACCATGCAGAAAGAGACTGAAGGAAAAGGAGTCAAGATAAATGGGGATTCACGGCTACTGTGCTGCTGCAGAAGTTTGCCTTGGCTTTGAAGATAGATGGAAATCAAAGTAACCACCATAAGAACACCAAACCGATGATACTAGGCCTTCTCTTGTCTATAACTATATCTATTTCTAAATCTACCTGGAAATGCTTCTGAAATTTGACTTAAAGAGCTACTCTGCAAATTTAGGTCTAGCTTCCTAGAGATAACTGAGGCACTTTGAAGAATAAAAACACAGTTTAAGGATTCTAAGCATAAGTCTTAAACCAACTGCCTTAAAACAGCAACATACCTAACTAGAATATGCAGTAAATTATATTTAATTCAGGGAAAATGCATGTACTTGATCTTTTGTCTGTTCCTCTTTTTTGTTCTTTGGCTGGGTCAGTGAGTGAAGACTACCAGGGTATCTTTCACACTAACTGTGGCATTTTAAAAATAATACCACTGTATTCCTCTACAGTAATACCAAATAAACCATCATATTACCACAAACTTCTCCATTTGTACTGCTTCCAATTAGAATGGTTTTTTTAATTACAAAAGCAAACTTAATCTAGCAACTTCACAGAGGATCTACTTGAAACTACTTCCTAAGGAAAAGTTAAGTTTGTAACTGGACAGCAAAGTCCCTCTTCCACAATACAGTGATTCCACCCTACCTTCCAGGGATCACAGTACCACAATCTAAGGGCCACATGGAGGGACACACAAGCTCAACAATTAAGCAAGGAAACAGCACAGACTCAAAACAAAACTGAGATGAAGAAAATAATTTTGTAAGCTTTTTATATTACTCCTTCTGCCACCGTAGGCCTCTTCCAGTGTAGATTTGGATGACTTTGACTCAGAGGAAGCTTTCTTAGGTACTGTAATCATGAAGACAGTAGCTCCACTGTCACTGGTTCATAGGTCTCCACTGTGCTAAGTGAGAATACAGACTCTCAAATGTACAAGAATATAAACATCTTGAAAATGTGTGCTTTATTTTGAACTCCTGGTACTCTTTGAAACACTTTTATACTCAAAATTTATGCAATCGTATCAATGTCCTAAGAATACAGTAAAACTATTGTTATTTTTGGAAACTGCCTAGGAGGATACTTCATGTCTAAGCTATTTATTTATTCCCTGAAACAGATACCGGGTGACATTATAGAATAAAAGTCTTAATTTAGGATTGTCTGATCTTTTCTTTATTTGAAAAGCCATAAAGAGGAAGCCTCCGCAGAAAAATAAAAATGAGATAGAGGGATTAGTGAGTCATAACAAGGATGGTATTTCTCAGTGCTCCCTTATGCTGTCATTCTGCAGAGCAGACCTGCTCTCCAGGTGTATGCTGGAATAAAAAAAACCAAACAAAATAATAATAATCTATCACCAGATTACTTCAAGAGGCAATGACAGGATTTGTATGCCTCATGCGCAAAAGTTACAGAACTGAAACTGAAAGACAAAATAATTTGTCTTAAAATTTCCTACATGCCAAAATAACCCATATTTCAAGACATAATTCTGCCAGATGTTGAATCACAACCATCAAAATGATGTATGCATAGATACTGAAAACTGAAAGGAGCCACAAATTATTTTGAATAGGCAAAAGTCCTAATTAGAGATAGAAGTATAGATGCTTTATGCAACAACTAAACTTATTAGTAATTCAAGAGGAGAAAACATGGGTCACAGACTGATTAAAACTAACTCCATAAAATTAAAAGTCTTCATAGACTATATTCTAGGTTTATTAGTAAAAAATACTTTAAAGTATTTCTGAAAAATAGAGAAACTTCAGAAATGAAACTATGGGAAACAAACGAACTTATTTTTATTTTGCTTGTTTATCCAATAAAGTTTCTGAACAACAGTACATTTCAGAAGATCAAATCTGTTTTTATGAAGCACTTAGAAGCAATGTTTCTCAGTATTGCTATGAGGAAAAATAAAGGCAAAGACATAGGTCCTGTTTGTTGCCTACTAGCTCTGCTTCTTTTGGGTTTTAGACAGGTACAGGAAAGGCATAAAGAAATACAGAACACTGCAGACACCACAGAAAAAAATACAATTTTCTGATTTGTTTATAGGCACTGTTCTGCAGATTAAGAAATTAACCATATTCTTCCCATGTTATAGAACAGAAAGATTCATCATGTGAATGCACAAATAGAACAAGTAATTTTTTTCTTCATTTACAACTTCACACGCCATTATTGTGTTTTACATATAATGTTAGACTTGTTGAAAGAAGACAGATTTTTAGTGTGTTCTTAAGCACTAAAGTTCATTACTGAAGCATTTGATCACCCCATAAATCTGAAGTTACATTGCAACTACATTTTTAAAAGGAATTTTGTAGGATTTAGACTGAAGTAAGAGCAAACACTATAGGATCCTATTTATTCATCACCTTAAGTTTTCATCAGTTTCAGGCTGAGGATAAAAATAGCTGTGATCAAGCTGTAATGACTCTCACATGGTAACTAAAATTAAAACCTGAACAGATCACTTTTTAAGTATCAGCATTACAAACTATCTTCTGCATTCAAAAACTATTCCCTTGTCTGAAATGAGAAATACCCATGAAATGTTGGTCACCAGCTGTATAAGAAAACCCTGAGGTTTTTCTCATTAACATTTAAAAATTTATAGAAGAATTTTGCTGAGAGCTTCCAAAGTCTTGTCCTTATCTTTAAAAATGAGAATAAATAAAATAAAAAACACATTTCTATTTGCAAACCAAGAAAACTTATTTTGATGACTGAGTTAATGAATATCACTTCCTTTGTCATGGAAATGAAGCTACCCAATATGCTGCATTAAACAAACTCTTCTAAAATACCATCTCATAACATTTAGCAACATTTAGCCTGAAGGTAGAAATAAATTATATGACACTGCCCAACCAAAAAGCAGCTTAGGGCATATGTTATTAGAGCAAATAAAGAGGACTGATGCAATCACTCCACTGAGACATGCCACTCACTGTGTCAGTCTTCTCACTATTTCAATTTTTTAGTTAACAGAGAGAGACACAGACCAGGTTGTCATCACTACTTCCATTCCAGGATTCCTTGGGTCAAGAAAATAACCAGAAATTAAATTCTAGACTGCCATGACAGGTAGACCTGAGATTCGTCCCAGATTACTTGCCTTGAACAACCGGGCTGTATTCTTATATACCTGCCCTGAGAAGTTTTTGTAATTACAGAAAAAAAACAGCGATGAAACACATTTAATTCACAGTGCTTTTAAACGAGGGAAGATGACAATAAATTATCAAAAAAATCACTATTCCTTTTACATCTGGTAAATGAAATCGGACTTGAGCAACACAGAAAAGGAAATATAAAAGGCTCATATCCAAAGTTCATCTCAACAATACTCATGAGAAATAGATCTCATCACAACATCTTTCCAACATCTATACTAGAACTGACACTTAATTCAGCAACATTCATTAGTATTATTCTGTTATAAGCTGGAACCTTACCTTCTTTGTTCTTCTCCATGTTCACCCGAAGGAACTGTCAAACATTCATCCATGTGACCATGCAATAACCTCAGAACATCCCCTCCTATCAGGTATCCTTGAATAAAGGGAGAAAATCAAGTTCATTTCTCTAAACACAGCAACATATAAAACTATAGTCCAAACTGTAATAAATACTATCAGGTTGGTTTCAGTTTTTTCTGTTTGACATTTTATATTACTTTAAACAAAGAGCCAGAAGATGGGGAAGATGTCTCACACCCTGGAGAGCCAGTTGAACATTACCAAGTGAGAAAAGCTCCAAGTCAGCAACTAGGGAAGGATGGATCAGGATAAAGAGAAGCCACTAGCAGGGGATCCTACACAGTTACCATAAATCAGAAAAAGACTGAGCCAACCAAAACAAGGAACCAGGTACTGCTCTCCCAGATTACAACATCAAAAGTGGTCAACTCTTCCATCTTACCTACTCACTTTTCATTTTATTTAGGATAAGAATTCCAGTTAACATACAAAAACAAAGACTGATTTAGTTAGTCCATTATTTTTAAAGCACTTTTTAGAGTATTTGGCAGCTCTCTGTGAGAAAAAACTTATGGGAAGATCCATTCTAAACTCTATTTGACAGAAAATTCAAACCCAATAATCACAATTTGTTTGGACGGCAAGGGGAAATTCCTCTATTGCAAATACCTCCACTGCACGTGCAGGTTTACAGCCAAACACTTGGCTTTACAGTGTACAGGTGAGTGTGTTCACAAACTAAGGCACAGACCATACACACAGCATCATCACAATATTTAAAGTCCCAGGACTTAGCGGCCAGAAGCTGAAAATAAGGCCATAATTGGAATCAGTAGAGATGTTAACAAAATAGATCTTTTTCCATCCGTCTTTTTGCATTAGAGATGTAACATTAAAAAGAAATATAATTTTATGTTATCCTACTATTATTGTATTATAATCAGCAACTGAAGAATACTAAAACTCAGTAGGTTTTCAGCACAATTCAATGGTATTTTTTCAGTCTGACAAGCGAAATGTAAACACTTCTTTGTTTCCTAAACTCACCTTCCCTTCTTGCTAAAAACAGTTAATACCAAATTCTATATTTGAGTGGGATGCTGTAACATAAATCTTTGGCTTCAGTGTTACAGCAACAAGATTTTTAAAAAGTTATACCTGGAATTGTATTTTGAAGCAATGTCTAGGCTAATAAGTAATGCTGTGAGGTAAGACAGATCTGTACAGGGAAATGGTGTTGAAGACCCTTCAGTCACACTGCAAACCTTTCAGAAATTTATTTTGAAACTACATGAAATCTTCTTCCTGAATATATCAGGTAATATTTCAGGATATATATTTTTAAACCTTTGAGAGGAGTATAAAATTGGAATTTATGTGGCAAATTTTAGCACTGATTTTTTAAAATTCTTAATCTTGACACAGCAGGGCATGCCCAGGTAACTTGTTACATACATTACTTTTTACATGGACCTGTGTCAATATACTTTTATAACTTATGTTTTGTCTTTAAAGTGGCCCCCAGCTACTTCATTGTACAGAATTAGCAGAATTACTTAACTCTAAAGCTCTGTTTTGACTTAAACAATAAATTGACTTCTGCATAAGCCAATTTTACAGAAATGCATGTCAAAAGAAATAATTTTCTTTGAACTACCTCCAATATCCTAGTTCATCATACAGAATAATTATCCATTATTTTAAGTTCAAAATAATTTCATTTAACTGAATAGTTTAATTTATTAATCTATTTTTAATGAGAATTATTGATTGAGGGTATTGTAGAGCAGCTATTCCTATACATTAATATTTTACTTATGAATATGACAAAGCATTTTACAGATAACAAAAATGTGTTTACTTCCTTCTTCCTTTTTGAGGTAATTTTCCATGGCTTTGCTACTGTTTTACTGAGGACACAGAGATAAGGCCTTACACACTTAGTGTGAGATTCACTCTCCCTTCACCACAGGACTACCTTGATTACAGGAAGAGTTGCCACTTTTTCAAGAATAAAGCCTTTGCTCTAATCCTTTCTGACACCAGCCAGCTGAACTTCTCTAGAAAACATGCTTGGCTTAAAGATAATGTCTGTATCTGAGGAAAGTGAAAATGGAAAAGTATAGCAACAAAGAACAGGCACATACAGAGATAAATGCAGCACTACAGAAACCGTATTACATCATTTTCACATTATTTCCTGGGAGTATGAGTACACAATATGACACTGTGTCATTCTGTGGATTTCTGCTTCTCAAAGAGACAGGCAGGTCTCAGTAGTGAGGTTCAGCAGGCAGAGATTTGGCACAGCACAAACCTGGGTCTCAGCACATAAACCATGCTGGGATTATTAGCAAGAATGACACCCCAGTGCTGCCAGCATTGGGAGGACAAGGAGAATGGAATTAACAGGAAGGAGCACAATTCTCTTCTCATGAACAGAAAGGTTTTCTCCATAAAGTTTAGGACACTGCCAAGCAATGCACCAGCATTTTTAAAAAATGGTTTGTACTATAAATTGTGTCAGAGAATCTGTACATGCAGAGTGATTCTCATATGTAAAAACCAAATGACTATATAAAAAAACAGATGTTGGCAATGCTTTCCCTAAAATCTGAATTAGCAAAGTTGCAAGAACATTCCATGACTGAGTTTTAAAATATTTCAGATAAAAAGAATTGATGTGAAATTTCAATGTATTGCCTCTTTAAAAAATAGTATCCACAAATCACACAAAATGAAACAACCTGCAGCGTTAACCTTCTTTAGATTCTATTATAACACCCACTCAAAACAGGCAGTCTGCAGCAAAGTAGAAATCATTAGGCTTTACATTGTCACAGACTTTTCACAAAAATACTGTTCTCTGTGGAACCAGTATGGCATAAATTCAGGGATCCTTGTCCTTTCAATGTTAGAAATTCCATTAAAAATCCTTCCCAATTCCTAAATAAAATTAATAGTCCTTGAAAGCTGATCTCTGTCTTCACGCTCCTCTTGTTTTTCTTTCCAACCATATGTTACCCATAAAATTATTTCCAATCTTCAGTTTTAGGATTTCACATCTTGCTTCCAAGCCTCTTGCCCATTTCTACTCAGTCTCAGAAACATGTAACCATGACTGCATACATTACAATAATTTGAGATAATATTGTAAACCAGGACCAAAAGTCATTCCAAAAAACATATTACAAATGTTCTCATATCTTTAGCCAAATGAAATTTAAATTAGCTGTTTAGTATTCAGCAAAAATATGTAGAAAACGATCAGTGTTACTTTCAGTGTAACCTTCCCGCTGTTTTCAGAACAGCTGTATATTTATTTATTCTATTCTATGTTTACATAGGAGAAAATCACTCCCATAACACTCCCATTGACATAATGATTTGATTTTTTTAAGTATTTCATTTGCTATCAGTCTTTCAATAATTTCAATCTTACCTTGGGCAGCTTCACTTCCTGAACTGATTGGTGCTACACTCCAGAGCGTCTGCTGGAAGGCTGCATCAACATGTACGCTACCATTGCCATAAGAGAGGTGCTAGAACCAGGAAAGAGGGAGGCTTTTATTTGAGGTTAATGGAAAATCTCATTACAGTATACAATAATAGTACCAAACATCCTCTTGATTTTTTCAAACATTAATTGTTCCCATTGACTGTATAAGTAAACAAAAAGTTCAACCTGGGTACTCCTCAAGGGACATTAGAAATAAAGCTAGAATAATAAAGCATATTTGACTCAAAAAACCATATAGAACAAAGTCAGCTCTTTGGATGCTTGGCATCTTAGACTTAGTGAACGCTCTGAAGAGCTAATTGTTAAATACTGTGGGGCACTTACACTAGTGTTCTTCCTTCTACATACAATGGGAATTTCTACAAAGTTTGAATCTTGGGATATTACCCTAATCTGCATTTCAAGTGTAACTCACCACTTGAATATTTCTTGCAGGCCACTGGCTTCCTAAAACTCTCATTAGGTCAAAGAAATGACGTAAACAAACTACTGACTTTGTCAGTCACTTAAGACAGTTCACAAAATACAGTCTTGAGCAAAGTTCTCAAGATCCAAGCAAAACTGAAACAATCTTTCCTCGGAAGGCTCACCTCCTACCTGTGCATTCAATGGATGCTCTTGGGCTATGTTATTCCCTACCTTCTGCCAACATTGCAGATCTTTGCCGTAAGTTCAACAGGTGCTGTCTTTTCTCAGAATTCTGTGTGAGTTCTGTTAGTTCAGTGACATTGTCTCAAAAATTCTTAAAGCATCTTGTATTGCAGCCATACAAAATCCTCTGTCCCTCCCACACCATCAGGCATTTCCATGGATAGATTGTCAATGCCAAACAACATAACTTTACAGAAGATTATGGAACCAAGCATTCTGTGAATAAATAGCTGTTTTGAAGCATACTGTTAATCTTACCAGGTATTAATTTTTCAAGTGCAGTAATATTTAGATTCTTTTATCAGAATTTTATTTTATATTACTTGAAAGTAACTCTTTTTATAGAGTAGTATTGGTCTCTGTTTCCATATGTTGGGACCAGCATTAACAAATTCTGGGTAGACTAATTAACAACACAAAACACAAAAATGTCAGTGGAAATCAAGAGGGTAGATTCTCATGACATGTGCAGAGTTCTGTCTTCCTGACTGCACATCTTCTGTCTGTACAGAACTACTAGAAATAGCAGATCAGCTCATTTAGAAGGGTCCCACAACAGCTAATGACCTACAAAGTAAGAGTTCTCACAAAAGCCATGTTTACACTGCACCAGTGCCACTCAGCACACGTCACGGAGAACGTTAATGAACCAACAAGTTCTTGGCCTTTTATTCTTCACTTACTGCAGTTATATAACTTAGTGAATGGCACACCATGATGGGAGATTAGGATCTGCAGCACAGCTCCAGTTCTGTTTTTGCCCTGTAGGCCTTCATTTTGTTAGGGTTCTTCTGAGATCACCACATAGATCCAGTTAGTGACAACAAGCAATTCAACCAAAGCAGGAATATTACTTTTCAAGGAAAACACTTCATTCAAAATAGACAAAGGAGAACTCCTCTGTCATCTAGATCTGCCATCAACACAGCACTTCTTCTAACTGTGTGTTTCGTACATATTAATTAACTTATTTTCATGCACAGTAGCATCAGCTGAAGAAGTGTTACATTTTTATAGAGAGGACAATGAACACAAACACATGGCTGACATTTCTCTTCAGAGTATTTGTAGTTTTCATCCATTCATTGGATTCCAGTTCCGACTGTAATCCAGATGTCTCGAGGTGAGTAATCAGTGAATTGTAACTTTAAAAACTATAGTTCAAATGATACAACATATGACTTCCAAAGCACAGTATCTTCTCTAATTCCCTTCTTATCCTTATCATCTCTAGATTTCTTGCAGCATCCTTAAATCTACAACAGACAGCAGGGGTCCTACCATTTTCAATTCCATAAACTATGGAGTTCACCCCATGGAACCATTCGTAGAAAATGGGAAAAGGAAGCTTTTAGCATATAGAGAAAATACATTGGGGATATCCAAGAAGTTATGTCAAACGTATTGAAAAAATAAAAAAAAATTAGAGATACCAGTATTTATCCTGGCATTGCCTAAGTTTTTAGTGCTATACTTGAACAATCTCAATGTTGTTTTAAAGCAATCTGCTCTCTGTCTATGACTTACTGGAGTTTGCCTGCTTGGTTTCGTACTTTCAGCACAATAAAGCCATCAAAATGAAACAAGTTCCATATCACCATGTCCAGGACATGGACATAACACTCAGACTGGTGCTGAACAGCCTCCACACGTGCTACAGAGATATTTGATACCTGGCATATCAGTATATCTGGCAGAAGTAGGAAGTTGCCATCATTGATGAGGACCACGTCCACAGCACATCTTTTGGGCACGTAGTAACATGTGAAAAGCAGAAAAACCTCGGGTTCAGGAATCCTGCTGTCTATTCTAATCTTCATATGGGTGTTCCCCACTACAGGCAGGTTGTCTCAACCAAAAAATATATTTTCTGCACCGGTCCAGGTTCAAGCAAAGAGCTAGATGTGTCTTCCCTACTGATAGATTGATAATCTCCTAAACCAGCATTTAACCTGCAATAGGGTTTTTATCACTTTTCAGATTTAAATAATGGTATTTTATGAATATGGGTTAACACTACAGTCCACAGGCAGTTCATCTCAAGGACAAACTCCAAGACTCATCTCTTAGAATACTGCAGGTTTCCCAACTGAATTTAATGACATATTGTAAACTCTATACTGCTCTGCAGCAGAGTAACATAATCATAACTCTGTCCCTAGGTCTTCAAAACAAATGCAGTCTATTTAAGCTCACTGAAGAGCTTGGGAATCAGACAGTAATTTCCACAAGAGCCATTTAGCAGTGATTGCTGCAGCATAGCTGCATTTGCAAGAGCTCTGAATAACTAGAGCTTTTAAATTTCACAGTCTGCATGAAAGTTTGTCGCCTCCAAAACATGCACATGTGAAAAGACAAAAATATAAAGAACGTAAAACTTTTGCTTCAGGCTTCCTCTTACCTAAGGTGTGCCAATATTGACAGTTCATCTAGCAACATCTATTTTTATCTGCAGTTTGATAACTCTGCCTTCAATCTCAGGCCATTTGAAATAGCAAGAATAGCTAAAAAAACTCCCAAAACACTATTTACTGATAGATTTTGAAAACTATGTATTAAGTATTGCACTTCTCAGAATGCTCATGTACTGCACAACCACAGCATCAACCACACTCCTTCAGATTTCTTAGTACCAGCTGGTGCAGATACAGATTGAAGCTATTTCCCTTCCTGTATACACACACTCTGACAGTCCTTGATTGCTGACTTAAAATTACTACACTGATCCCAACAGAAAAGCAGTTTCAAACAGTTTAGGCACCTATCCTCAACTGACCCAAGAACCTCTGAGATGTTCCAAGTCTTGAAAAGACACCATTCCCACAACAGGGACACAAGAATGTACTTGTATCTATAACTAAAGAAAAACAAAAAAGTAACAAAACCTATATTCCTTTTGGGTTTTTAATTTTTTCCTTTTTTTCAATTAGGAAGGGGAAAAAAATTTTGCATCAAAATCCCCATGAATTAGCAAACTTCAGTAAAAATCCAAAAGTTAAACTAAATACAGTCTCTAGAAACAAAACCACTTTTTAACTTCAGACTTATGACATGTCATTTCTCTTAGAATTTATTACCTGAGTCATTTAAAAATTATTCTGGCACAGAGAATTATATTGAAACATTCAAATCAAATACAAATATTTATTCACAAGAAAGGGACATATGGGACAGAACTAAAAGTAATAACTGCATCTGTGTGAAATTTTTATAGAATTAGGGGTTTGTGCTTATGTTTTATAGTGGTAATATATTTATATTTATTGAAATGTCTACTAATGCTTTGAAAAAGTTTGAATAAAAATGGGTAAACTTACACTGCTGAACAAAAAATTAGTATCTAAATTTTGATCCAAAGTAGGCAAAGCCCAGGAAATTTCCAAAGGGTTTAAAGTACTAAAAATATCCTGATTTCTTTACATTTCTCCAGAGTGCTTAAACAGTTGGCCTTCGAACCCAAAAGCAAAGGGAATTTTTTCATTGATAAAGACAGAAAATTGCAGCAATATCCTAAACTATTCCAACTCCTTCACTCAGCATATATTTGCCATCAGTAAAGGGAGATTAGAAGCTAAAAAAACCCACAGATACTCAGAAATTTACCATTACAATGAAAACCATCTACTCTGCTACCACAGAGCTGAGCATGGGTAACACAGATGCATGGCAGGGAAAGCATAAGGGATCCAGAGAGGGAAGAAGGGGGTAGTTTGCATTCCTCCTCTTCATAATAGCTTTCCTTCTGCACTATATCATGAAAAGCCTGAAGTACATCAGCTACTGTGCTTCCAAAGGACAATCATTTTGCATCATTAGTCACTTGAGCTTTCATTAACAAAGTATTAATTTTACAGAAGCAAGCATCAAAAGTTAGGAAATGTCAAACTAAGTACCCTTCAGAAAAAGAATGGCTTCCAGTGAGCACATCACACCACAGTCTTCAATGGCATGATACTATTTTTTGCACGTGTGCTGCCTCATTGTAAACACAGGATAATGGACCTCACTTTATCAACAGCTGCTCAGTGCTTTGTTTCTCAATCTTCAGTCTGCAGCCTCATGCTTTATTCAATATAGTCAATTTTTCAAAGCTTTGAAAAGAGAATTATTAATTTCCTCATAGGCTTTTCTCTTACACCAATTACAGTATTTCACAAAACACAACAAATAGTAATGATTTAATTTTCTTAAAATCCCTTAAAAGGAAGTAGTATTATAGCCCATTTTCCATTGGGGAAGGGAGGTACAGAGATTAAACTAAGAAATTTTCTTTCATCTAAGATGGCCAGGTTGAGGTGACTGCATCAGTGTATAGTTTGTTGGTCAAGCCACATCTTGCATTCACCTCAGCTGCAGGTATCAAGAGTGAGCAACTCTAAGGTTTCAACCTCTAATAAAAGGAGGAGATGCAAGAGACAACTCCAGTATGGAATATTCCCAGTAAGGGATGACTAGTGGCCACTTGAAAGCAAGCCTAGTATACAAGATCATCTACTCAGCAAATTCCACAGCAGAGTCTGGTACAGAATCTAATTCTTCAGGAAAATCATTGCAGCAATCCTTCAAATGCAACTCCCAGCCTGAAATTTCATCTTCAAAGTTACTTCATACCACAGCTTCCCTGCTACAGAACTCTGACACATCCATTGAACTTTTATCATCACTAAAATAGCATTCCATAAAAAGCCAGTATGACTGTATACTTAGATTTCCTAAAAATATATCAGTACCAAAGCTTTTGCATTTTTGAATGCCTGTGATTTTTTTTTTATATTTAGGACAATTATTTTTGTGTTATCATTTATATGTAATTTTCCTAAATTAAAAAAAAAAGTAAAAACCAAATTCCACCATTACAGTTCTCTACCTGTGGTTCACATGGGTAACTTGAAAATCAGTTTTTAGACATTTCCTTCTTATACTACTGTAAAAATCATGACAGGAATTGTCAGCATACCACATGTGACTGCTGTGCCTTCATACAATGGCTTTCCTCCTGGATAGTTGCTGGTAGCAGTTATCATCTAGCCTAATTGCTCCAGGCCTCTACCACTCTCTTTTCTTTTCCAAATCTTTACCCCAGTCTCACTAGAAATTCTCCCCTGTGAAGGTGGTGAAGCACAGGCACAGGTTGTTCAGAGATACTGGGGCTGCCCCATCCCTGGAAATGTCCGAGGCCAGGTTGAATGGGGCCCTGATCAACCTGCTCTAGTGGAAGGTGAACCTGCCCACAGCAGCGAGGTTGGAACAAGATGATTTTCCAGGCTCTTTCCAACTCAAACATAGAATCTATGATTCTATGTCTCTCATTTAGCCAAACCAGATTCCTGACCTAATTACAGCCCACATTATCACCCAAAATTAGGACCTCCTCCTGCTTCAAAAGGTTATCCTTACTCTACAAAGCCTAAGCACGGTCTTCTAGCTTTTTTTCTTGCTCAAACTCTTCCCCACCACATCAGCCAGCACCAGACTTCTTTCCAGAATCTCACAACTCCTAACCCTCAATACCTTTTCCATTTCTTGGCCTCTCTCTGCATCTTTGTTCAGCAGTTTGGTTCTCTCAAGAAAGCTCATTCATCTACAGATCTCTCTTGTCATCCTTCATTTCCATTCTCATTCCACTGGTTCCTTATAGTAGAGGGACGGTGGAGCCACAACCAACACCAAGGAAGGCTTCAGGCATCTGCTCTTTACTGTTCCTCAGTAGAACCTTTTAAACCCTTGCTCTCACACACATTCCACCTGTGTGTCCTCTCCACCCTTTGGTGATTGCTCAGTGCCCCTCAGCACTCTCTGGTTCATCACCTTCAGTACCAGTCACTGTCTCACACAGCTGTACCCATCAGGGATGAGGCTCAACCACAGCCCCACTCCCAATCACCCCAGGCTGTGTGCCTACAACAGTTCTCTCAATTCTCTCTGCCAAAACTATGCAGTTTTTCTGTCCTAAATTTTGAACACAACTTGAACCAGTGGGTGTCTACCTTGTCACCAGCTTCTTGTCCCAGACAGTTTGTTAGTCCCTTTCTACTTGCCTGCCTTCAGTTGACAATCTTTTCAGCCCCTCATCAAGTCCCACTCCATTTCCCTCCTTTCCCAGTTCAGTCCCACTCCTGTCACTAAAACATCACCTGTCTTTTGTTCCTTCTACTTTGTCACAGCTTCTTCCTCCACATATCTTAAATGACAGGAGATCACTGGCAGCACACACAACTGAGTTCTCAGCTGTCAATACAGTGCCTGGCTTCATTCCTGCCTTGAGCAACCCATTTCAAGGAATATCTGCTCCCATCAGGGTTGGCATGTATTTAATTATTTGCTGTAGAGGGAGTTTAAACAGTTCATTAACACACAGGAGGTGCCAGCTTATGTAAAATAGACACAAGAGGTTTAGCTTATGTGGAATAGACAAAGTCATCAGACTTCTACCTACTCAAAGAAAATTTAAACACTCTTCCTTGATCATAATCAAATTCCATTATTTCAGGAGAACACTTCTTTACTAAGCTGAACCAGGGAGAGGCTTGTTGCCTTTGAATTCATTTTCTTGGGGTTTTTTTGTTAGTTTGTTTGTTTGTTTGTTTGTTTGTTTGTTTGTTTGTTTGTTTGTTTGTTTGTTTGTTTGTTTGTTTGTTTGTTTGTTTGTTTGTTTGTTTGTTTGTTTGTTTTTGGGGGGGGTTGGTTTTTTGGGGTGTTTTTTTGGGGGGGTTTTTTTTGTTTGTTCATTTTGGTTTTTTGGGTTTTTTAATAAGTTACCAAGAAGTACACAAGAAA
The DNA here is from genome assembly GCA_013396995.1 of Dicaeum eximium. Taxonomy (NCBI): domain Eukaryota; kingdom Metazoa; phylum Chordata; class Aves; order Passeriformes; family Dicaeidae; genus Dicaeum; species Dicaeum eximium. Next base: position 1,652,390 of record VWZP01007825.1, on the reverse strand, counting down.
ATTACATCCATTTTCTTAATAATGTGGCTTTTTTTCTTCCCTGTCTTTGAGCTCAATAATGTCTCATATTTTCTGGATGAAATAAAAAAATTATCTCAGACTGCTTAAAAAAAAAAGGAAAAAAACAGAAATAGATGCTACTAATTCTACTACGTGATTTTTTACATCACACACACTTGACTATAAGCACTTGGAAGCAGGACTCCATAAGGCAGAGCAGCTTGACAAACTCAATTACTGGAAAGTCCTACAGCCTCCACAATAACATTTCAAATCATTGTATAAAGACTCCATGGGAACTGCATTATGATCAGTGTAAAAGAGCAGCTCAACCCTACCTTGGTTCCACTAATTTCAGGTTTGCTTATGCAGATTAAAATTATACTTTACAAAAGTGTTTTTTATAAATTTCAACAAAGAGAAATGATAGAATTGTGAATTTACACAGAAGAAAGTCAAGTCCAATACTGAGTTCATAGTTTTAGAAAAAAATGTGGAAGGGAAGAATAATTTTTTTTTATATTTCAAAAGAAAACCCTCACACACTGCTGTGTTCCCTGATACTACTCCACCAAGAAGTGATTCAGATACTTAGAAGCCATTCCAAGCATATAATATGAGAAATAAAACTAGGAGCTGAAAATAAATAATGTATTTGATGCACAAGCATACAGAGGCAGTGCCTTTGCAATACTGAGGAACCTGTCCTCCTTTCTAGGAGTAGTGGCATATATCAACTCCACTTTTAAAGCAGTTGAATCCAATTTGGATGCTATTATTTTTGAAAGGGAACTCTGCCATCAGTTCCCAATTAGTTTCTTGATAGTTTTCAGTAGCCAAAAAAAAAAAAAAAAAAAGAAAAGGTCATTTCAATCAAATAAATGTCACGGTTTGTTCACAAATCTGCATAATGCAGCTGCAGGTCAGCACTGCAGCCACTGAGACAGTAATGCAGTAACTACATATAAACCACAGGGTATATACAACTATTGTATTATACTAAAATCTGTGCACTGTAGATTCAAAGCTGTGGGGGTTTCCCTCTTTCCTGACTTCTCAGCCAGAATAATACCGACCGATGGATAAAAATTTTCAGTTTTTTCTTCATTTATGCATTTTGTATTTCAACTTCATGTCAAAGGACTTTTTCTTATGTTGAAAATTATGTTTCAAAGCTATTTAGAGACTTCATGAATTTGAAAGAAATTGCAATTAATTTAACTTCTAAGTTATTGAAAACTGGCAATATTGAAAGTAATCAGGATATGTAGTTAACAAGAGGCATAGGCAAACCTCAGTGCTGAGGTAGATACTACCATGTACAAGTTGGGGAAACATGCTGGAAATATCACATCTGTTCTTTATCAGGCTGTGCTGTCTCAAGAAAGGAAACATAGCAACTCTGGCTTGAACTTAAATGGTGGCACTATTTATAGCAGAACATCTTTTTGCTCTATGCTAACGGTTCAGCAGAGCCAAGTTTCCCCTCTGAAATATTTGGCAATAGCACAGCTCACACATTATATAATGCCACAAGCACTTATGTAAGTGCTTCTCCTCAGAAATGCTGCACGGGATAGTAAGGACCCAAAACCCCATTGTTTAGGTAGATAATGAGAGTCAGAGCAAGTGCATGACTTGCCCTAGGACATTGTTGTGAGTCAAAAGTCAAAATCCTCCTCTCCAGATCTTTAGATCATAACTGTAACACATTTTCCTATCAGTTTAGTACTTGGTTGGTGTAAGTAAAAAGATAACTCTTTGGAGAAAAAACAGAGACAATTGTCCCAAAATATTTTATTTTGTGAAAAGACGACACGGGGTACTGCAACAAAGTCCTGATATTTTCCTAATACTTAAGAGTGTCATCAACCAAATGAGGTCTAAACAAAAAATCTACTGATTACAGTGAAATCATAAAGTGTCAAAGTTGATGTTAAATTAATTAAGCTAAAGCCAGACAGCTGGAAGACCAACTTAAGAAGCTGACATAGCTTTTCTCTCCTCTTGCATTATACAAATTCAACTAGGAGCTGACTACATTTTGAAAAAGCCATGCCCTATGAATGAACTCTATTCATCTGTTATTTTTACACGCACATCTTTGCCCCAGGATGGTTAACCTATTTTTCTTCATTCAGAAAGAATTAGCAAATTGTTTGAAAACATAGAGCAATAGTGCAATATACAAAGGTGACATCCCAGTCCTATTCCTAATAGCATTTTTACACAGAACATTCCATGGAGAACTTACATTTTCCTAAGATTTTAATTGTAGATTATGCAACATACATAAACCCAACCCTCAGCATCCTGAAGAACATTATTTTCTGTCAAAGAATCCATATGAGGAATTCCACTCCTTTAGAAAAATCACTCCTCAACTGAATTCAACAGAGCTTATTTGGTTCCACTATCAGAGCAGATTCACAAAAATAATTTCATCATTCCACAATCCTAACCTTTTTGTAAAAGATGTCAGTTGCTACATTCTTTCAAGAACTGTACAAAACAGCAACTACAACATGACAGTGCACTCAACATGTAAACAATGAATTGTGAATATTTTCAAACTTATATCCTTTGAAGTTATTTTGGAAACAGCCAAATGGATTAAGACAAACAGTTTAAGACAGCTTTCATGAAAAATATTTACTTATTGGTAACTCACTGATTATTCTTTAACAACTGTTTCAATGTTCATAAAAGCTTCTTTGCTTTAATGCTAATATAATTACTGAATAGGTAGGAAAACCACTAATATTTTTATGATTGTGGAGCTACATAGTTTACCAGCTCTTAATCTAGTCTTGAAAAATCATCTGATCATAAAAACATGTGAGTGCATGTTAGAGCAAAATTAATTTGCTGAATCCTTGCTCCATCTTACTGTCAAACCAGAGCTGTATAACTGAAATAGGCTTAATAACTATTCATTACAATCTAGGTCTAAAACACTTTAAGACTGTAATACCGTGTTATTTCTCTCTGCACTGAAAGAACTATTTATTTTTAGTATATTGATATTTTGCATGGAACATGCAGTACATGCATTAACACCACATCTTAAGGAAAATCAGTCTCTGCAGACAGAATTGTGCCTCTTGCTGTATAAAAGTACATGTCACAGCCTTGAGAATCAACAGCTGAGGCACAAACCCTAAATAATAGGCTGAGCTGATTATTACTAATTAGAGGCCAGGACGTGCCTACATAGAGACACAATCTGTACCAAAATTGAACTTCAGCAGCTCAATTCAGCAATTCAAAGAAATCCAATGTCTTCATATAAAACCTTTCCATTAATTAGATTGCTCAAAAATTCAGTCCGCAACAAGCTGGTTTTTTTACTATGCATAGTTACAATTCTCATAAAAGTCATTATTTAAAATAATTTTAAAATGCTAAGATCAGAAAGTTTTCAGAATATCTAATTACAAAAAACTCATTAAATGAGCTATTGAGCTTCTAACTATAAGTTACAATTATATTCTAACAATTATATTCTCATTTTCCTACATGTTTCCAATAGAATATTTTCAATTTTATAACTGACATCTTATTAAGCTATTCACTTTTTTCTTAAATATCTTTAAAAGTAAAAAATAATTTCATTTTTTAAAAAGTGAATAGTAGAGAATGAACTTCAATGTTATATGCACATCTCATAGACTAACAGAATACCCAGAGGTGGAAGGGATCCACAAGGATCATTGAGTCCAACTTCCTGCCCTGCACAGCACCTTCCCCAAGGGTCACACCCTGTGCCCAAGAGTATTGCCCAAAATCTGTTAGGCTTGGTGCTGTGACCAAGACTTCTCTGGGGAGCTTGTTACAGTGTCCAATCACCCTCTCGATAAAGAACCCTTTTCTAATATCTCACCTAAACCTCCACTGATGCAGCTTCAGGCCATTCCCTTGGGTCCTGTCATTGGTCACCACAGAGAAGAGATCAGTGCCTGCCCTTCCACTTCCCCTCATGAGGAAGCTGTAACTACAGTGGGATCTCCCCTCAGCCTCCTCCAGGGTGCACAGACCAAGTCAATTCAGCTGCTACTCAAATGCCTTCCCCTCAAGGCCCTTCATCACCCTCATTGCCCTCCTAAATCTGAGACAGATTCTTTACAAACTCAAAACACTTCCTCCTCATTAAAGAATCTTTTTTTTAAGTTGTTGGGCCAAATCACTTTGGCTGATTTTTTCAGAAGTTTCCAGCAAAATTATTTTCTTCTTATTTTCACCTTCTTTTAGCCATTAAGAGTAGTTCAGGTGTTTGCAACACCAAGAACAGAAACAGAAATTCATCTTAAAAGTGTTGACCTGCTTCATTACAGAACAAATGGTAGATCCTTTCATGAAGAAGAAATTTGTGTAAAGCAGTGATAAGAAGCAGTTCGCACAATGCATTGTAAAATGTTTCAATTATATTTAATCATTGAGTATTTTAATTATATTTAATTATGACATGTCAGGAGTTCTGTGTATCACACTGTATATCACCTCAATAAAATATGCGCCTTTTAAGCCCACAAATCCTATGTACATACATTAGACATCCCAAAATTTTGTACAAAGTTTTAATATATACGACAGTGTTGTTGAGCTATGAACACTCACCTGGATTCTAAACATCTCAATCATGCAATTGGAAATTATTTCTTTTTTCTGTATTCACTTATTTTCATCTAAGTAAATTTTTAAACTCCTATTCCACTACTGAAATGAACTGAAATTAAATTAGCCATATATCAGTCACACTTTCCAGACATCACTTGTTTTGCAAAAAATTATTTAAAAAAACAGGTTAAGCACCTTAAGTTCTTCTTTTAGGAGGTGGAAATGTAAGCCAGATTTTACTGTAAAACTTTATTAACTCTTTACTTTAAAACTTATTAACTCTTTTTTTTCTGTAGAAGAACCACTGTACAGATAAATTTATACAACTCACCAAATATCTTTCTGAAGAGACACTGACTAAAATCAGATCATCTCCAACGCGCACTTTTTCTCCTTCTGATCGCTGTTTGGAAGCTGGATGTATGGTCCACCAGCAAGCCTCACCTAATGTCAACATTGAGTAACAGCAAAGAATGAAACAAAAAACAAAAGGCCCAATGTTACTGATGCTACTGTCACACTTGCTTCAGTCTTAAAAGTTCAGATCCAGTTTTCACCGGGCTAAACCAAGTGTCCATGTGTTTTCCATAACTAGTATCATTCCTGCATCACCTTGTTGGAAATTCAGCTCTAAATAATACACATAAGCAAACAAGTAAGACCTCTGGAACAGTGATTCCAGAGTTGGATAAGATGATGGCTCTCTGTATTCTCTAGGCAAGCTGGTCCAGGCTGATTCTGCTAAATGATTCCCTGTCACCTTCATTACAGATTCTAGAAAAGACATTGAAGAATATTCTGCTGAGAATTTGGATAAAGTATAGAGCAACCCCTAACAAGGGCAATGAAAATAAGCATTTGCATACCACTTAAAAAAATATGTGAAAGATCACACAAATCCAAATTCAAATACGTTCTTCTACTTTTACTGACTGTTAGTGCCTCTAATCCTCCAAAATATGTGTAAGTATTCAAGTCACAAATTCTGTTCCCATGTTAAATCTTGTTTTCAGATGGGCTTCTTTAACTAAAACCACATTATTCAGAAAAGAACTCGGATCTTTGAACTGTTCAGTTGCTGCAGCTATTATTCTTACTACTCCCATCTAAAGCAAAGCTTTAAAAACAAGCAAAGTTTAACTTAGCAATTCTTACTTTTATTTTTAGACTGACAGTGTTCTTTATTATATAGTTTAAAAGACTGGTTACCTGTTGTGTCCTCTTGCAATCCTACATCAAATGCCAGCTTATCCATTGACGATCGAGATGTAGAGAGACAGCATAGGTACTACCAAAAGAAAAAAGCATACATTACTTGTTCTGTTGACTTCTAATAATATAAAAAGCCATCAACCTACTAACACAGGATGAAATATTCTTAGATTATTCCCATTAGTTATTACCAAGAACATGTATGCCTGATAAGCTGAAATGCACTCAAGGAGTCTTGACAAAAATATAAGCCCTAAAATAACCTCTCAGTCTATCCAGGTTATCTTTTCACTGAGATGGGAATACCAAGAGTGGAAATAATGGACATAGTTGCATCAGATTTCAGCTCCATGAAGCCCCACTTTTAGGTAAGGAGTTTGGAATAATTCATCAGGGAATTTCCAACCAAGACTTCGGTCCAAAATACATGTAAGAAGGAATCTCCTTTTCCACTCAGTCTCTAACATATGCTCAGGTTGACAGCAAGGTGCCAGCTGTAGATTCAGTCACAGTTTATGCAATATAGAAAATCCAAGGTGAAAGAAATGAAGACTCACCAACTCAGACTGCCAAACAAGGGATTCAGCACTAGGGGAGCCAGACTTAGTTTTGGCACTTACTCAGATACAACCAGCTTGGTTTTATATCTCCAAGCACCTACCCTTCATAAAGGTTTCTAGGAACCAGAGTAAAACGCCTCTGATGTGAGTAATTGTCCAGATATCAGTAAATGGCAATATTCTGGGCACTTTCAAACATAACTTTCATACAAAAAAGCCACGACTGCTGCTCCCAACTCGTGTAACACGGTTACATACCATGCCGCTGTAGGAATGGCGCAGCAAGATTGCATGGCCGTAGAGCAGTGTTCGATGTCCACCACCTTGTGCAGACTGAAAGGCAAAGAGAAATCATATATTGGTATGTTTTAATAAAATGGAGCCTTTTGAGAAAGAAAGAAAGAAAGATGAGAGAACACTGTGTACTTTGAGCCACCACTTATTTGGTAAAAAATATGTTCTAGAATCTCAAATCCTTCGTCCTTGTACTGAAAGCAGGTAGCCTCTACGAGCAGCTTTGATGTGTGTCATGCTACCCTCTACGAACTTACCTATTGTTAAATGTCTTCATATTCACCCATTTTCCATGCAAATTATAACCTTTTCTAGACAGACGATATGCAGGGGGAGATTTTTGAATACTCTCCTTATTTTTACAGAGAGTAATGTGGTCTTCAACCACATTAAAGACTATCAACCTGCAAACTGCTTTGTCCCGCACTACTTCAATACTATCAGACAGAATTCTTTATCTGCTAGGACAGGTAAATATTCAAAGACATCTAAGCTAACTCAATAGTATTTGGGAGTTCTCAAAACTCTGAAACTACATCCAAGTAATCATTCCTCTTGAGAAACACAGCATAAATCTTGAGGAAAAGAAAATTCAAGTGATAAAATTCATTTTTATTCCAAAAAACTACAACCATTTTCTCCCAATATTTTCACTAAAGTTTCTATTTATCAATAATCAGTTTAACCACACATGAAAGAATAAATAAATCTTGTTAAGGCATGAACAAACCTTCAATTCTTCTGAAGATTTATGTATTTCTTATGCTGATATATAGATGACTAGCACTGGACAGGGGCAGAGATTGTCTGACAAGACACTGTCAAGAGCATAAGTTCATACCTCTCTGACAGAACAGCTCATGTAACTTTATGCACAGCACGCTCTCCAAGAAGCAGCGATACATAAATATTTTATGAGTTTATAAATGTGACAACTCCATAAGCAGCATTTTTCTTTCATATAGGAATCCCATATTTAATTTTAAGGAATTTAATTTCTTATATATGGTATTTATACCTCTTCTTTTACCATAGAAGACTGACCTTCCATTTGACTGGAACATCAGATTCATTACAAAATAAATTTTAAAAAATCATACTAGCTTACATCTCTGGCAGGTATGTTTCAGTGCTGAAGATCAATTTAATTGAATGGCTATGATGGCAACACACAATTATTTCCCTTCTATGTTTATTTGTTGTCCTTCTTTATCTTTTATGTGTTAGCATTTATTGAACTTTGAATTTCTTGACTGAGGAAAAAAAAAAGAGGGATGGGTGGTGAAACATCAAGTACTTCAGAAGTAATAATTTTAGCATTTTTAAGAAACTGCCAAGAGTTTCTGGCTTTTATATTTATTGAGAAAAGAACAGCTGGATGGACACAAGGTATATTTTGATTGTCAACAAACTGCATAGCAGTCAAAATGCAGGGAGGCATATTGAAAAATCTCTTTGGAAGACAATGACATGAATTTTTACTAAGAAATGGTCAAGGTCATGGAGTTTGTCTCAGGCACAGTCTTGACAGTAAGATAGGAAGATTTAGCTCTGAACTACCATCAGCACCACCACTTTTTTCCAAAGGCTCGAGGAAAGAACAAGGCATTTGATAATGTCAGGCCCAAAGACACTGAATATCTGCTACTCATCACACTGGGGAAGAGAGAAAACCACTGCTGTGAACACAGTGCCCTACCAGCATTTCAGATTTACCTGACAACTTCATCAACAGCACACATAGGTACCCAACTAACAAAGTCAGTTATACGAACAAAATTTCAAAATTTCACCAGTATTTTTATCAGAAGTATTCTATTTCATTATCCATAAAATTGATATCTAACAAAGATTTGATTGCCTGTTGCACAAAAGCTGAGAATAGCATCACCAACAAAATCACAGCAATATTAGCCTGCCCTTACTTTGGCTATATTGATTTGTCTGTCTAGCACCTATTTTGTTAAATTCTCACTTGTTGAACAGGAGAAAGGTTGGTTCTTAAAAAAAAAAAAAATCAATCACTTTTATGAAAAATGGAGGAGCTAAAAGGCTTTTTAGATCTTTTTATTCCAAGAGAATTAAAGCAATTCTTTTTAATTAGTATTACTTTGTCCATTAGAAGAATGCAAGCAAGTCTGTGGTTTGTTTCTTAAATGTAAAAAACATTTACAGCATTTTCCACTTAAAGGTTTCTGAGAGGCAGTCATAATCAAACCTTCTTAATGGAGACAAAGTGAAAAGATGAAACAGAAAAATACAGAAAAGGATAGAAAACAAGGCTGGCTCTATGAAGCTGCCTTCCATTTTGGAGCTTGTGTTCTAGGACATGTACATACCTGTAAGTTTATTTCCTATTTTAACGGCTCATTTCATAACAACATATTCAGCATTTATCTTTATGCCAGAAACTGCACAGCAAGTAGCTATTGGACCATGATTGCCTACTGAAATCATCTTTGATTTTTAAAATTACCCATTCCATTTCCAGCAGAAAACTATAAAATTTTCCACATTAAAAAAAAAATTTAAAATTTAACAATTGAACTTCTGCGGCAAAGATGCAACATCCAAGATGAGATCTGACACTGAAATTTTACCAAATTTCTTGTAATATTGCAAGACTAACATTTCAGAAGACTCAGCAAGTAAGACATGTGGAAGCCACAATGCTGACTGATTCAATCCATAATGCCCACAGATTTTGGCACAAATGTATGAATGGTGTTGTAATGCAAGGCAGTTGCTAACAACCAGATTATTTATCATGAGTCCTATTTTCTTTATGCTTCTAATTTCCAATTTTCAGAGTAATTTCCAAGTTGAACAATACATTCTTTGAATAAAACCAGGCTGAACAAAAATACATTTGTTTTCAGAGAATAACTTATCCATTGAAGTTCTACAAGCTATGCTATTCAGGAGTGTCAATTATAGTAGCACAAAGCTCTACATATTTCATTCCCCAAGAATGTGGGGCATACAAAAATACTTAAAAGCCTTCAGAACTGGCAAACACTAAATATATTAATTTCAGATTGAAAGCATACAAGACTGACAGATTTACACTGCTTGTGAAAACTTTATGTAAACCGCCCACCTCTAATCCTATATTTCTGCAGCTGGAATACAAGATTAATTTGGAGTCATCTCATTACCTAAAAGTAATTTCTAAAGAAAAAGCAATTTAGAAGAGAACAACAAGAATTAGAGCTGAATAAATTAGCATTCAAAAAAATATATATAAACAGTTTTCAAGTTCAATACCTTGGAAGACCAGGCAATGACAACAGATTATTAAGATCTGAGCTGTTTAATTTGATGTAAGGAGTATTATCGTAAACCAAAATCAAGAAAAATAAGCTAAAATTGGGAAATACCTTTTCCATGTTTTTTTAATAGAAAGAGGATTAAAATGCCAAAGAGTACTCCAACACTACAACCTAAAAGCTATGTAATAAAATGTGCAAAGATAGAAGAAAAAAAAAAGTATCCATTTTACCATGAATACCAACCCAATATGGAGTAAGACATGTTATACCTGATTCACCCACCCCTCTGTATCAGTGCAACTTGGCACACATGTGACTGTCACAGGTACAGCCATGTAATCCATCACCCACGGACCAAAAGACTCACACAACAGCACCTGCCCTGCTGTGCCTATGGCTGCACTGCTGCACTCCTGGACACACATGAGAAGCTGCAGAAGATTAATCATGGTCACAGGAACACAAGTTTTAAAACCATTTATGCTTCTGGGAACCTCACAAGGAGACCTTTCAGAGGCTGGTGAATAACTTTGTGGCATCCATGATTCTGAGTCAGCCATTACTCTTCCATTCCTTTTATACTAACAGCCTTATTTCTACTAGACAAAAACATCCCTTAGACCAATAAGAACTCTACTGCAAGCAAATGCTGATTTTTTGATGACTTTTCTTCACAGGTCTACACAATTTTCAAATGTGTGCGAAAAGAGAAAAAACTCTGAGCTTCAGGGGGGTACCAGAGAGAAAACCATGTGAAAGCATTTTAAAGTATTTAAACAAGACAGTTATTTCAAAGCTTTTCATATGTAAAGAAAAAGCTTCTGTAATGTTATTACTCAGAAATGTAACGCTTAAGAAAGCCTGACAGCAATTGCATTTAACACATGACTATTCAAACAAGTCTAGTCACCCACAAAAGCAATTTAAAAGTACTGAATGTGCCACACAGGAACTGATTCACACTCTAGAAACACTCATACAAAATAACATAGCAAGTTTTTAAGAAGAATGTAAAGGCTTTTCCTGCTTCATTCCATGAGAGGTCCATATTATTATAATGGAATTCCTGACGTGCTAAAGGGAAAAATGACAGTACAAAGACTAAAATGTAAGGAAAAATAGCTTTGCTAGACTTCAAAAAATAATTTTAAGAAATCAAATTAAACAATAAACTACATTAATAAATCCTTCAAAAATGCAGTCCATATAACCTAAAGTTATGGTATAGCATGACCTAATTATAATCAGCTGTACAGCCTTGTATTTTCTCTGTGCCACAGATTCAGCCCTAACAGTCTAGATGGAACTTATAACCAATCAATATTGCTTTTAATGGGTTTCGAAGAAAAATACTACACAGCTGCTTTCATGGCACTGAATATGGTGAAGTGGTGGTACAATAAAAGAAGCAACATGCTCCCCATTTTTCTTCACAAGTTTTTCAAGGCAACTACTTTAAGACACCATTAAAAGCTTCAAATATGACTATCAGTGGTTGTTTTGTATGTACATTGGAGTAAAACAATGTCCTTTAAAGCAGTGACTACCCACACTTCATTAAAACGGAACACATGAACGATGGCCATCTTGAACTTAAATCAGATGCTGGAGACAACAGCATGTTAAACATACGACACCATTACTTCCATAACAACACTTGCAAATATGAATACAAAAGGGATCATGCTCTCCATCACAAGGATGTTCCAAGTTTCATCAAGTTCAGGAGCTTATACTGTTAGAAAACTAAAAATTTATTCTAAAAATACTTCTATTTCTAAATCTAGACACTTAGACTAAATGCATAAGCAGAAGTATAGAATTAAATAGAGAACAGCCTGCAGTTACCTGTTCTGAACCCTTTTAAATGTAAACCTACCACCACTACAGAAATAAACCAAGAAGGATTTTACACCCATCACTGATGGAAATGCTAAAGAATTATATTTACATAAAAAAGGCAATGTTCTTCCAGTGACGAAATCTTCTCCAAGTCCCTTCCCCAGGACCCACATTGCAGCTGTCAATTTTTTTCATTCAAGAGAATTTATTACATTCTGAAATTCTGGGTTTGATTCATTAGAAAGAAATCAAATAGGAAACCTGGGTCTGACCACATGTACTGGCATGAAAAATAGCAACTACCATGCATTCTGAGTAAAAATGTATTTAGGCCCTGGTGTTCCCAGTCTGAAACAACCTGGGTCAAGATCAGAGATATAAGGCTGTTGACATCAATGCCTTTATCAAGATGCTGAAGAAAGCTTTTAAACCAGCAGGCTAATGTAAGTATTTACTCCGAGCTAGTTACTTTAAAGAAAAACAAACTGTGACTGCACAAGAAAGATGTGGTTTGTTTATACAAAAATTTTTGTGACTTCCTTCATTTAAGCAAATTAAAGCTTTCTATTTAAGCAACCCACAAGACAAAATGAAAATTATTGAAAGGATGTGCAATAAATGCAAACCTTAAAAATTTAGAATCCTTATTTAGAAGAAGGAAAACCCCGTGATGGCAGAATTATTCATGAAGTTAAAAGAATCAGGAAATTAATAAAGGGACCTGGGAGGAATAGGAGGCAAGGAGTCCCATGGTTTAAAACCATCTCATCATGATTCTACACATAAATATTTGCACAATACTACAACCATTTCTGTAGGGGAGATGGTTTTCAAAATATTTCCATAGCAATGTAACATCTACTCACCTACTGATTTCCTCATTAACATGCAATTTCTTAATCTGTTTTAGACCACTGTTGATGGAGGCCAGTATTTATCTAAAATTAGCAACGATGCAGTCCTACAAGCTGCCTAGAATAGGAGGCCACAACAGCTAAGTGTTCAACGAGACTTCTTGCTCCCCACAAGTACACACTGTCTAAACTTTTTCACACTGAACACAACTTCAGATGACTAATGAGAGCTTCTTTCTGATATTCCAGCCAGCTGGAAAATACAGGCAGGCTTCTTCTCTTAATACCACTATGATCAATTACATGAAAAGCTGGAAATGAAGAGCTAAAAAAAAGTATTGATATGGTGGGTTGACCTTGGCTAGATGCCAGGTGCCCCTCAAGCTGCTCTATTCCTCTCTCATCTCAGCTGGACAGGGGAGAAAAAGATAGAAAACAGGAAATATAAGGCAGTTTACTAAAGCAGAAGTGAGAGGTCATACATGCATACAAGTAAAGGAAAAAAAATTTTTTTTTTTATTTACTACTCCCCATCATCAGGAAATGTCTGGCCACTTCCCCAGAAGCAGGGCTTTAGCATGTATCATGGTTGCTCCAGAAGGCAAACGTTATAAATAACAAATGCTTCCACTTTCTCCTTTTCATAGCTTTTATATATGAGCTGACATCATATGGTATGGAATATTCCTTTGGTAAATTTGTATCTAGTGTCCTATCCCAAAATCTTTCCCACATCAGCCCGCAGATGAGAGGTGGAATGTTGGAGAGACAGTGCTGATGCTGTGCCAGTGCTGCTCAGCAGTAGCCAAAACACTGGTTTGTTATCGACACCACTGCAAAGCACAGCACTGTGAGGGCTGCTGTGGGGAAAACAAACTCCATCCCAGCCAGACCTAATACACTTGATGATAAAACACTCAGATTAGTGTACCTTACAGCAGATAGAAAAAAGGCCCTTTTGGTGAGTAATTCAGCCCACCTAAAATCTGAGCATTCTGCTTGTGGTTACACAGAGAGGTTAGGATATCCATGGCTCCAAGTTTGGCATTTCAGTTTTGTGAGATGAATGCCAACCAGAGTCCAGAAAATCCAAGACTTGGTGAAAACAGAGTGTGTGGAAACAGGCTGAACCACTGCAGAACTTGTGAAGTAACCCTGGAACAGAGCTAGAAGGCTTGCGAGACAAAATTAGTCAGGCAAAACTAAACAACTGACACTTGGAATGCTAACGCTGGGAATTAAATCTTCAGCAACATCAGAGAACTTGAAAATGCTGCAAGCAGTAAAGACTACAGAGCTACAGAGAATAAGCCAAGAAATTTTACATCTTCTTTCTGCTCATATAAGTATACATTTTACTTTAAAAGCTTGATACAAAATAGACAGAATTTTCCTTCCAAAGTTACAGCTTCAAGGCCCAGAGCCCTTGAATTCTTCTACCAAAGAAAACAAAAATGCTAACCCTACTGCAACTACTGTGCTCTTGGGTTGCCTTTTCCAGGGGTTGGCACCAAACAATTAGCATTTAGTTGCTTAAAATTTAAAGATGCAAAGTAAATCAATTCTTTGACATGAGACATTGCGCTAATATTCCCTCCCTCTGCTCCTGTCACATAAGAGCAAAGTCAAAGGATGAATTCAAACAGTCTAAAACCCCTTCCTTTGTCTCACTGTAGCCTACACACCATGTTACATTAGAACAACAAACAGGAAGTTGAATCTCTCAAGACATCATATACGCTATACATATATAGCATATAAGTCTTTATACTTTACTTTTCAATCACTATTGACTTTCTGTGAAATTCACTACCAAACAGCAAATGCTGCAAAATGCTGGTACCTACTCCCAGATAATGATGGCCACTGTGATAAAAACAATAAAGTAAGAAAAAAAAAAGTAACAAAAAAGTAACAAAACAAACTTCTTTTATTAACTTTATCAGCATTTACTGTCTATTTTATGCCAGGCAAAAAAAACCAAAACAAAACAAAACAAAACAAAAAATAAAATAAAATAAAAAAACAAACAAAAAAAAAAAAACTTCACATAAACTATAGGTTTTCTAAAGATGGCTTGAATTACAAGCTGTATCCCAACATGTAATTATGCTCTACATAAATATCACATAAAAATCTGAATTTGAATAAATCATCTGGCCAATAAAAACCCATAAGCATGTCTTTTTCAGTTGAGAACACAGAAACATTTTAGTATCTACATTAAAAAGGTTGGAATAATTAGCAATGATGACAAATATTTGTGCCAGCACCATGCTAAATGATCCCAATTTTGCTGATATTGAACTGTTGGAAGGCAGAATTAGAAACATTTCAAATATACTTCATTATTAATATTTCTGACACTACATTTATGTTATAACTTTTCTAGCAATGGGAAACTTCACAACAATGAAAAGCAGACACAGCAGTAAAAATTAATCAAAAGTAAATACTACTGATTGTCTGCTCCCAGATTTATATGTAAAACAAACATATTTATGGCTGAGGCAATACTTCCATTACAAATGCCTACTTTCAAGCATTTCCAGTGTTTTGGAAATTTCCCAGTTAAAATTTATTGATTTCTCCTTTAGCCTAGTGAGGATTTCTCTTTCCCCATTCTTCTCCTCCTTATCTGCATAGGACATAGAAGAAGTAATAAAAATCGTCCTGGTTATTTTAGAGCTAAATAAGTGGAGGAGGGAGGCATTTTTCACAGGTTAAGGATCGTGACTAAGCTTCTTCTGTTGTATGGGACAAGGAATGTGAATCATACATGTCACTTGAGAAAGAAACTCACAGATAAAGAATAAGACAGACAACCGAGTGGGAAGAAAAGATGGATCAGCAGAGGAATCATGCTAAGAAAACTCCTCTGACATCATTAAATCTAGCACTTAAAATAGAACTGCTTATCTAGCTGAGAATTGCTCACTTTTGGAGAGTGACAGTGAAGCAAGACTATACCACAGAAAAGTAAACTCTTAGGGGATGAAAAATCAGTAAAGAAATCAGTTTAGACGTTGAATTGGGAATAGACTGGCAATTAAAGTAGAAAATGGACATATTTTGGAGAAAACTGCAGGTAATTGTTTTATGTCAGTTATTCAAAATGCTTGGAGGTTCACCAAGTGCTTTTTCACAGTCTTAGTGAGACAAACAAAAAAAGAGTAAAAAAGACAAAAAAGCAGTCCTAAGAAACAGAGCTCCAGCAAATGCCATTGACAGCCACCCAACCACCCCACAGGTGAGACACAAAACCATCAGAACAGCATTCTTGTGACAGAAGAAACAACGTGCTGTCCCTGCTTTCCAACATATTTTAGTGTAACTTCTGTTATTTATTGTCTCAAGATTTTGTATTTACCACATAATGCTACACTTTCACTGTAAGGATTAGTATGAAGTGAAAATAGAAGAAACTAAATTAAATTAATGAAAATGAAGAGAAGCCAGACAAAAGTAATTTCTCCACAGCCTGTCTTTGGTCCTTCATGATCATAACCCCAAAACCAACTAGAGTCACTGTGGTTTTCTAAATTCAATTTCGTTTTTAATTCATTATGATTTATGTTCAAGAAGGTGAGTTTGATGCTGATGTTAAAAATTAATAAATAGAATTAATTAAATTGAAGAATACACAGGAAGTATAATACCAAATGTTTAACTTCCTCACCTTCATCATAAATTTCTGTAGATCCATGAGAAGGGAAAAAAGAGAGAAAATGTGAAATGAACATTTGCTTTCAGGTGCATAAACATGGGATTTGTTTCCCCTGAAAAAGTGAGTGGGATACGCTCACTAGAAACTGCATAACTGCATTTAAAAGGAACACTTATGCTTGCAATTAACATAACCCTAGCTTGTGCTAGAAAGCGAAACAGCTACTCTGAACAAGGCTTTATCCTTTTTTTGTTGTTGTTGCAATAGTTTCCTCAGATTTTTCTTCACTTGAAATACAGCACATTAAATACCTATTGCTTCAAGATTAAACACAGTACAGGTAAAACAGGAGCCATGCCTGATTATCTTCAACAACTTGTTCTGATGAGTTTCTAACAAGTACAATGTGAGTTGTTAAATCCTGCACTCAAAGTGTAGTGCTGAAGAGCAACACCACTACTGTAGTAATATATTGTATGCAAATGCAAAATAAATTAAGAAAATTTCAATATTAGTAAGACTTAATGCACTGGTTTAAAAAAAAACAAATGCCACATGGCTGATGCTAGATGATTATGGAAATTTTTAAGTTAATTTTCATGAAGGTTGCTCAAGAATAAAAGGAGAAGTGCATGCAGTGATTTGCTTTTCTTTGTCAGAGATTTATGGCTACCTTTCCCCTTCTGACCTCATTTGTTCATGTTTTGATATCACAAATGTTGAAACTGAGGACTGAAGTTTGTCTCTATCCCAAATGAAAAGATATTCTAACTGGAGGGCTTCCAAGCAAGGATGGATGCTTTCATTTCATACGTGCTTTTTTAAAGAGAAGTATCTGTTCACAAAGACGTACAAGATGTTCTAGCTAAAAGAAAGAAAAACCTATCATCTAAACATCTTAAAATGTTCAAAGACTTCTCTCCTTCTCCTCTTTTGGGTCTATTGGGTTGTTATCAGTATAGCTTTGTAGCTGTCACTCTGAAATTTTGCTGCTTTTACTGGGTGGGTCCAGAAGCTAATCAGGAATCTTTGCTGAGCTTTCTACAGTGGGATGTATGTAAATTCATTACTACATAAACAATTTATATACATGATTAATTCAAACAAATCCTTTCCTATATTTGTCAATACACACTTCCACTTGCTAACATGCTGTCAGTTTATCAAGAACGTTAGATCTATGAAAAAACCTCAGCCTCTTCCAGCTTTCACATATAAAATTTTATTCTGAGAACTACATGACCCCATTGTTTTTCCATATTACAAGTACATTAAACAACAGTCCTCTAAAACCCTCTGGTTCTCTTCTTGATATTTATTTCAATGCTTGGTTGTAATCTTTTAACTACCTTCAAATTAAAGTGAATAGTTTTATCTTCCACTGATTACTAAAATGATACAGCAGCTTCTTGTGCTGTTTTCTTTGAAAGACCAGATTGAATAATTCATTCTCTTCAGTTGGTGTATTAAATGAACTATAGCAAATGAGAGAGAAACAACTGTCATCTACTTGGGTCAGCCATATCACGTGCTTTAGAGTTACTTTGGTTCCTTAATATTTTTTAAAATAATTCATACATCATTCTTAGAGCTAGCATATGCTATGAACAAACCCCCTCAAGAAAACATGAAAGACAACAGTGGGTGAGGGAAGTTTGGACATATATTTCTCTATCTATCCATCGCTTTAAAAAAACACCATACTATGAAATGTGATCATTGACCTGTGAGGGCCACAGCTGCAAGCACATGGGCAGCACAGAGGGCTCTGGACACTCCTGTCATACTGTTCTGCAAGAACATTCTCCATGGTTTTTAGACCAAATCTCTTCTTAGCTAAAGGAGAATGCTTACTTTGAAAAACTCTCAGCTTGGGAAAAAAAGGGAGAGAAATAAAAAAACCTGCAGAAATTATGTACTTCACGTATTCAACAGGCTGTTACACAAGAAATTTCTTCAACTCATTCTCTGCAGAGGGAAAAACTTCCTGCTTCTTGACACTTGTTCTCTGTGTCTCAGGACAATTGTGCACATGAGTTTCTGGACTTACATTAGCAATTCAGAATGCATATATGAAAATTAAACAGCTAGAACACACATATAATTTCAAATTTCTTTAAGTCATTGTAACTTCCTGTCCTGGTTTTGTCTGGGACAGAGTTAATTTACCTCCTAGTGGCTGGCGCAGTGCTGCATTTTGAATTTAGGACGAGCAGTGCCAGTAGCACACATATTCCAGTTGTTTCTAAGCCGTGTTTATACGAAGTCAAGGACTTTTCAGGTTCTCTTCTCACCCTGCCAGGGAGTAGGCTGGAGGTCACAAGAAGCTGGGAGGAGACATAGCTGGAACAGTGAACCCGAACTGGCCAGAGGGATATTCCACACCATATAGAGCCATGCATTGCATACAAACTGGGGAGAAAGCTGACCTGGGGCTGCTGCTCAGGAACTGGCTGGGCATCAGCTGGTGAGCGGTGAGCAACTGCATTGTGCATCACTTGCTTTGACTATTCTAATTCTTTTTTCATTATGCTTATTATTATATTGTTTTCTGTCCTATTAAGCTGTCCTCATCTCAACTCACAAATTTTACCTTTTTTTCCCTCTTAATTCTTGCCCTGATCCTATTGGTGGTTGGGGAGGCAGCGAGCTAGCAGTGTGGTGTTTAACTGCCTGCAGACTTAAACCCCAACAATCCTTTCTGGAGCCCAAAATGGGGCACAAAGGGTGAAGATAACAATAGATCTGTCTAGAGCGTGCTATAAAAATTATTTATAAGCATTCATTTTATTAGTTTATTAGTTTCTGCTCACAATGTTGATTTATTTGCTCTCAGAGTCCATGGAAATGTAGAATCATACAATGTTTTGGGCTGTAGGGGACCTTTAAAATTCATCTAGTCCAAACCCCCAGAATGAGCAGGGACACCTTCAACTAGAACAGGTTGTTCAGGGCTTCATCCAATCTCACCCTGAATGTTTCCAGGGATGAGGCATCCACCACCTCTTTGGGCAACCTGTTTGAGTGTCTCACCACTCTCATCATAAAAAACTTCTTCTTTATATCCAATATACAGTGATCCTTCTTTATATCCAATACAGAATGATCCTTTTTCAGATTAAAACCACCACATCTATCCTATCACAACAGGCCTCGATATGAAGGCCATCTTTCTAACAGCTGCTGTACATGATCTCCAAGTTGAATTACATAACATCTTACTTGTGCTATATGGTCCCTGTCATGCCGTTTATCACCTCTGGGGGTTGGATTAACACCATTATTTTGTTGTATTTTGTAACACTGCATTAGGATAGGCTAAAATTGAGCGTCGTGAGACTCACCTGGAGTTTTTACTCAGCACTGCCACTACCTCTGTATTCCAGGAACCATCTATTAGACACTATTAATAATTGCACCTTTTATCTTTACTTCAAGCAGAGACAACCTATGGGGGAGATTCCTTCCTCCATCTTCCCCTTCTCCAGACTAATTACAACAGCACTTGAGAATTCTGAACATCCTCAGGATGTTCAAATCAGCATGTTCCTATTGCTAGGGCTCCTGACTATGTTTCAGGTCTTGTTTATGGTTAAACAACTATTTAAGGACACCACCCATAGATCTGCCCTGAGGCTGGATAGGGATGAGTGGCAGGGTGTGTGGGATAGAATAGTCAAGTGTCTAGGACAGTGGTCACCTCCACATTTTGGAATCACACCTCTGTACAAGTGCAGAATCCTGAGAAACTAGTCAAGTATTTGGAAAAAGTATTCTGTCATCCTGACAATTCCAGAAAGACACAAATCACATGCTTGGGCCTGACTCAGGCCTGCTGAGCCCTGTTCAACATTATTCAGTACCCCCAAGGGACAGAGAAGGTCTCTGGATCTGATGGCCAAAGGAGCTGCAGGCTCTGCAGCTACCCCAGCCCTGGCAACAGGCACTGCAGCTAACCAAAGAAACAACACATGCCAGGATCAGTCTTCTCAGTACACAAAAAGAAATATTAGAAGCAAAAGTGAGGTCATTTAGTCAGGGATGAAAGAGTATCTTCTAAGAGGGAGCAGGAGGAAAAAGTGGACAAGGCAAACTATTCTAAAGCAGGGCCATCACAAGAACAGGAGTAGGACAAGAGACCTACTCGGTATCCCCTTGATAAGGGAGAAGAAAAAGCAAAAACTCACAAATGAGGAGCCAACCACTGGATCACTTTCCCTGAGTGAGCTGTGAGATGTGTGAAAAGATTTCAGCTGCTGTCTAGTGTCTAGGTAAGCTCATGGTCACCTTGCTGCTCCTATGTTGGGAAAATGGGAGCAGCAGCCCAGAATTAGCAGGTAAGGAAGCAAAACAGCTGAGATTCCTTTCTAGGTAATGAAGTCCAAGTCCTTAGGTTCTGGAGGCAACTTCTGTCAGATGCAAAGAAAGAAAGGTATCCCTTCAAGAAAGATATTAATGTCACCTAGGTAAGTGGACCACCATGGAGAAAGGTATCCAGTACCTGAGGAAATGAGTCGTGCTGGAGGTGGATGAATTGGCTGGCCAACTCCAGTAACATGAAGAAAATCCTTCTTCCTTCATCATCTCAGCTGTGGAAAAACTGGTCCAGCAGCACAGAGAGCCAGCTCCCCACCTGTACAGACCAGCAGCTCAGCTATTAGGAGTAAGCATTCCTCTGCTCAAAAGAGAGGACACAGTGAATACACAGCACCCTGTGGTTTGATCTGTGTGACCACAGAGAGGAGATGAGGAGCTAAGCCGGAAAATCTGCCTCAGTCCTAGCGGCACAAATATGTGAGTTGCAAGGAAACTCACAATCACAAATAGGGTTCTTCCAGGAAAATTGCTGGTCCAGTTTCCTGTGGGCAGTTCCCCGAAGCAGAAAGGCTGATCTTACTCTTGATTGAAGGGCCTTCTGATTCATCTTTACAAGGAGTGAGTAGTCAAAACTATTGCCAGGACTACAAGGGCCTTGTCCATAGAAAGATGGACGAAAGGGACAACTGGACTTTACTGGACTTCACTGGACTGTGTGGATCCAGTGGTCTGGCTCATCAGACCCACAGTAGTAAAAGGCTCTAGTATACCCCAGTGCACAGTTGTAATACCTTCAATTCCCACTTGTATTTCTGGAGTGACAGTGGGATCCCGACAACTGACTGTATTGGAGGTCGAAGTGAGCCTGGCAAGGAATGAGTGGCAAAAGCTCCATTGCGACTGGGGTGAGGGGAGTGAGTAAGCAGTGAGTACAGTAAATCCCCTACAAATGAGACCAATGTAAATTTGATGACTAAATGCATTGAAAATAGACTTTCTCCTTCACTTGTTAAAGAAATCAGTGTCCTCTAATTTTAAATGCTGTTTCTTAAGTGTCCTATTTTTTCACAAGTTGTCTTGAGAGGTAGGACCAGTAATTGGATGTAACCAACAACAGGATAATCATATTCCTCTGATTAAGTCTTCAGTTGCATATGCCATCTGACCTTTCAGGGACAAATACTTATGTGAGTGCTTAGTATCAAACAAATATCCTTGTGGAGGAATTAAACTGAGCACTCAGCAGCCAGAATACCTGACCTGGCGTGGAACAGGGTTGAAAACGGAAAAGTAATAAAAAAACCTTTGCAGGATTTCAAATCATTATATTTGAGAAACATCTGTCATTCTCTTCATCCTCCTGATTACTTTCTCCTTCTTCAAAGAAAGCAAATAACTGGCATTTAAAACCTACTGAAGGTTTATCTAAGGATGTGTTTTTAATATAAATATTTACACCTGTTTGAGATCATTATATTCCTCGGCTCCTTGGATAGCTTTCAGGTAGCTTATCACTTACTATTCTAATTTATCATAATTTCACCTTAATTCTTGGTGTTTCTGGCTAGATGCAAAGAGAAAAAACATTATTTCTATTTTATTTGGAATTTTTAAATAGGAAAGTTTCCAAAGATCCTTTAATTTAGAGATCATCTCCTGAATACATCTTTTGTACAATTCTTATAGCATTCCATTTCCTATGTAGAGAAATATTAGATCTTTACACTAACCTATCTTACAAGTATTGAAAACAAGTAAACTGAGGTAGTTTGCCATAATTCACAGAAATTACTATTGCTACATAGAACACAGCACGAAATTCTTGGATCTGTAATAAGAACTGAAGGAGAAACACCAAAGAAACCCTAGCACACATTTGGAAATGCCACTATTTGATTGAGATAAGTTTTAATCAATTTGCACACAAATTTCTTTTGAAACTAAAAAGTGTACTTAGAAAATGTTTCTTTGGGGTTTTGTTTTGGTTTTTTTTTTTGTGTGTTTGTTTGGTTTTTTTGCTGATGTGAATTAGATTTGGGATGCAATTAGCACCTGCTGAAATATACAATACACTAAGGATGGAATTACAGACGTGGTTAAAAAACTATCATTGTAGGTGTGACATTTGAAGCAGCATTTCCATAGCCACTCCATTTTGATATGCCTGTTCACTTCAACATAATACAGTACTATCTCACATTTTCCTTCAAGATGTGTATTAGAACGGAGTTCTCAGTATATAAAACTGAGTTAATACTGCTCATATTACTCCCTACATTGAGCCACCTCTGCAGTCTATGTTACATCTAAAATTTGAATGCAAATGCTTTATATTGAGGAATTAAATATTTGTGCACAAATAACATTTTCCCAGAGTAATATGAAAAATCAATCTATATTTAAGCAAATTAACTGTGAGCAAGAAATTGTAAGAAAAAATTGTCCTTCTTTAATTCACTTCATGCTTGAAAATCATACTGATTTTGAAGTGCTGATGTGCAATTAATTAATAGCACTGAAGACGTATTACTTGAACCATTTCCCTTGATGAAGCTTTGTTTTGTGGCTCAGTCCAACCTCTACAAGAAGCCTAGGATTGTTTCCTCTAGTCAAATCCCATTTGTTATATTTATCCAGTCCACACTATCAAAGTGAAATTTTATTCACCACTTCTCAGCTCAGAAGTCTCTGTAATGAAAGCAATTCTTTTGAGAAGTATCAAAAGTGGATTTCCTTCCTCTGAAAGTTTCTTTTCTCCAAAGAAATTGCAAATTAGCTTTACTAGTGGCATAAAACTGAGCTAACATAGTAACTACTTGAGGGCAAGAGAAAGGAATTTACCATTACCCTCAGCAGAAGAGGTTTCTCAGTCTCATAAATTGAAGACAATCCTACAATGTCATAATTAGCACAGCTTTGCCATCAGCCAGGGTAAACATGAAAATTCTTGTACCTTGCACTCTGAATTTAAGACAAAATACATTTCACTTCCTTTCAGATAAAAAGCTGAGAGTAAACCCTCCTGAAAACAATAATTCTTGGTGGCTCTTAATGCCAAATTTTCAAAATCATTTACCAACTAGCTGTAGTCAAATGTGTAAAAAAGGCCAAATTATCACATCACCAGAGATACACAAGAAAATTTCTTATCCTTACACTGAAACCTGTTGCAGAGCTAAGCAGTTGTCTTGAAAGTCAAGGCAGACACTCAGGTGCTTTTATGAGTACATTAGTCCTCTTGTATGCAAGTATACAACAATTCCCTTGAGATCACAAATTTGCAAGCACATTGCTAATTCACAGAAACAGACACTTGAAGATTATTTTCCTTATTTCATAAATACATTCAAAGAGAAAAAAACATCAGGAGATTAAAGGAATTCCTTTCATTATGTGTTATTCAGTTTCATCTTACGGCATTACTGTCATTTTCTCTGTAAAAAAAATACATTCAGGGTCTTCTAAATTTTGGTTGAAATTTAATAAAACCCTTTAGTCAAATACTGGGGGTTCCCCACCTTGGTAGTTTTATAAAATGCAGAAAAGCCATTTTCAGATATGAAATGGGAACCAGGATGCCTTACTTCCACTAGGTTTTACATTGGTCAAGATGTGTTTGATCTGCTCGATTCTGCACTGAGGCAGACCTACAAGCCTTCATACTCACACCCGCTCAGAGAAAAAGGGATCAAGCTAAGAGTTCAACAAGTATCTTAAAGCCATTTCATTTGTACCCAGCTTCAACTGAGAGCACATCCCTTCAGTAGAAGAAAGATTTTGGAACAAAATCACAAGAAAAATTATAGTCATTTGACAGAAGTACACAGGAACCGGAGTAATTTCTTCTAAAACTTTTGTTAGTATACTTTAAGGGCTAGAACAGCTCAGAAGTGAATGACTTTAGCTTATCCTGTGAACAGCATGAAACTGCTTACAGCAAGGTTCAGCTGGTAATTTGCTCATTAATTTAACATGAAGCTTCTCTCTGGGCTTGGACTTTAAGGTTTCCACAGATAGATATAACCAAGCACACTTGCATCAACCTTGTGTGTTCTATACTGGAAAATGGCTTACCAAGAAACACATGTGTTAGAGAGTGGTGTCTGCCCCAGTGGGCATGCAGCTTTACAGCAGCTTTCTACTGCATTGATTCACCACAATTCCAGTCCACCACAAGACCTCGGTAATGCTCTGGAATTACAGAGGGTGCTAAAAGCTGCTTTACAGGCCAGACTGGAGCTCCATCTGAGGGAGAATAATTTTACGTATGAAGTCAAGCCAGTATGCACTCCACCCCCATCAGAGAGGTTGTCTGGATTCTAATAGACTGTCTAATCAGTCTATTAGGAAAAGCCTTTACCCAATTTAACTTGGAATGACACATTTAGCTTTGCTCTCATGGGAGCCAGTTCTTTTTTAAATGGTTTAAGGACACATTTTGATAAAGTAGTCTTTCTGAAGCAAGATTTTGATGTTACTAAATTCTGAATTAAAAAAAAGAAGCAAAAAAAAAAAACCAAACAAACAAAAAAAAGGAGCAGATCTGATTTCCATTTATGCAAGTAATACTACATTTTCCATTAACAGATTATGAATGCTTCAGTCAAAAATAACCCACATCAGTGTCACCACAATAAAATTCTGGCAATAATATTTAACATGTTGTGGACTATGAGGAGACTTTTTATTGCTGTTTTTTCTCTTTATCGCAGAATTCTTCATAGGAAAAAAACAACAGAATCGACAGATGTATAACCAAGCTTTCTCAATTGTAATTATAAATTTGACAAAATTAAAAGATCACCTGACCATCAGTATGTCTTAAAAACACTTAAAATCAATTGCATAAGAATTGATGGTTGTCATAAATACCAGATCCACAGAATATGGACAATGCTGTCATACTGATACAATTAGCAAAAATTAATACTTAACTGCAGTTATTACTTAATAAATATTATAAAACTCTGCTTCTGTGTTTGACATGACACAGATATTTTTGAGTACTGTAGAAATGGTGTTGAAAAGCCTAAGCCACTATTTAAACCATGTACTTACCTACAGGATTCTCAGGCAAGCTCTAACTTGAGTCACTACTTACTATAAAGATGTAATAATCACAGATTAAAGTTCTGTAATTTCTGGCTGAAATAAAATGAGACCAGTGCTATAGTTATGTTATTAGCCATATTTCAGAGGACACCTGAGGGTGTCTCTGGTCATGTGCAGCCCAAACTAAGTATTATGAAACCAAGGAGAACTATTATAATCCAAGCTTTCAGAGAGGCCTCAAATATTTTCAAGGTGAACAAACAATTCTACACACATTTTATGACCACTAACTCATACATAACACTGGTATTAGAGATTACATTGAAGAAAAACATACGTAAATATGTCCCACGGAGGGGAAATACATCAGATGCCCAAACAAATATGTATGGTATACACAGACACATTAGGAAAGCCCTTAACAACACATTAAGCAGAGAATTGCGCTTTATTTACTAAGATCTAAGAAATATTGGTTTTATTCTGTAGCGGCTGTTCTCCATCACTAAATATATTTTGTATATCTGCAGCTACACACAGCATCACACATTATTTATCAGGATGAACTATCTTACTGTCATGCAGTTTAAGATTACAGTGTCTATACTGGCAAAGACAGGGTGGGTTACAGAATGGAGTTATAACGTTAGACAGCAGGGCTCAAAACTGAAAGGCAATAATCGTTTACATCACATGATTCTGTGATCAAATTTAGAGAGATAAAAGTCATTGTGGTAACATGAAATTTGGTAGGAAAATTCAGGTGTGACCAGATTTTACATGACCATGTATTCACCTCTTTTTTTTGAGCCGTGCAAGTTGAAGGGTCATGAACACACAGGGTATCAAAACAGACAGGTTAGACTCAGTGGCAACATGAAACATTTGGAATCAAGTGAATAAAAGACAGAATCACATACCCATTTTTCCACATCAACTAGCTGTAGAAAGAAAAAGCAAGAAATCAGTAAATTTCTTTCCTTAAATACAGCATATCCAAGTCTATTTTGAAGTTAACATTTCATATTTTCAGAAATGTATCTAGTATGAAAGAAAATGTATTCTATTCTATAGCTTCTAGTAATGAAGATATTCACCTAGCATCTTCTCTTTAAAATGCCGATACCTCACTTTTTGTCTTTATATTGTGGAAAGCACTTCAAATTCTAAAAGTCCATCTAAATGTCCAAAAACGTCCATCTAAAATAAGGTAACAGGCAGCAAAGGAAGACTGATGCTGAATTATTTCCACACTGCATTCAGTACCAACCAGTCAAAAATTGAGAATACACTATCCTACAAATCGTCTCTCCATTTCCTCTTGAGTAAAGCTCTGCCATTAGTGAACATCATTCACTTGAAAAGGTTTCATTGCTGCTCTTCATGGTTTGCCATTTTAAAGAATGCCATAAGTATTAAAGTTAAAATTAGGGGTACCTGTGAAACCCTGACCCTACAACCTGCAGCATATGAGAATATCTTGCATAAGAACAGAGAATAGCACATAAAAATGTCATCCATTTCTTCTATGCAGAAAGAGAGAGTAACTCCAAAAGCTCAAGGTTTTGTATTAACAAAACGGTTTCAGGACTCATTAAGGAAACAGATTTAAAATTGCTCTCACTTTAAAGGCTTTGGACTATCGTACAGTCTCAGAAACGATTGAGAATATCTACTAGAACAGTTAGTATGCCACTACCTATTAAATACTTAGCTGGCACCAAGAGCAGTATATCTGAGGTAGAATGGTCACTGGACTTTGTACAGAAAACAGTGCAGAATATCATGTCTTCAGTGGTTTTACTGCAGGTACATATTGACCTTTTGTTAGCAGATGCCACAAAAGTTTAATAATTTAAGATAGCTCAGTGCAAAGCAGGAGCAATTTTCAAAAACAATAATATCTGGATGTCAACTTACTTGTGAAATTACTGTAATAAAAGGCAATGTATTTAGTTCTCATCTTTTAAAACAGCTCCATTCAAAGTAAACTTTCTTACTTTTAATATACATTTCAATTAAAGAGCAGCTTTATGTTTTTATTCAGTGTTGCTAGTACACAAAATTCTGATTTGCCCCTATTTATTTTTTAGCAATCTTTACTGTGACTTCTGTTATCAGCCAGAGCTGCAGAAAGACCTCCTCAAAAACAGCTAAATGTATTAAAATGCATACAAGATAAGAAATTAGTTGATAAGATGTTGGCAAGTTATAAAAGTAAGCCATGATTTAAATATAAATGCAACTACACTATCTTAGAAAAAGAAAAGGAGTAAGGAATAGCCAAGTTAGATTTATGTAGAAGTATTTTCTTATTACCTTGCCTTTGATACAACTTTTGCTTTGATAAAAGTGTGTATGCTCTGAAAACAGCACTGCGAGCAATTTACCTGTGTGACAATGCTAGAAGGAGGTGATGCATGTTTTATTGCCTTGCTCTGAGAAGAAATTGTTGTCCCAAAATGTAAGTGAACAAGGCAGCCTCAACTGTCTTGTTGAGACAAGAGAGAACCCACTCAAATCTCAACAGCCATTTTCAGTTTTACAATTAATTGCTTTATAACTGCTGAATTGTCCATTTACTTTATTTTAATGGACACCAGATAGCCTCACCAGTCATGTGCGATATTTTCCAAGTATTTATACACTGCACACACAAATTCTGCATTGGTATATTCATGTTTAAATAGAATGTCTCTCAGGACAGCCACTTGAACGGTGCATGTA
Organism: Dicaeum eximium; assembly: GCA_013396995.1. Taxonomy (NCBI): domain Eukaryota; kingdom Metazoa; phylum Chordata; class Aves; order Passeriformes; family Dicaeidae; genus Dicaeum; species Dicaeum eximium. The sequence continues at coordinate 1,623,976 of VWZP01007825.1, read as the reverse complement.
CACTTGTCAAACCATACAGTTTGACACCTACACGGGAAAGACTGAACTTATCCATAGAGATTGGATTCTGAAAGTGTGGCACAGTGCACAGCACAATAAGATCTTCCATTAGTAATTACAGCTGTATTTTATAGGCCTTCTGCTGTGAGCTTCATCAGAACCCTCCCAAGTCCTGCTGTGCTCCTGTTTCATCTGTGGGAGAGCCCTTTGGGTGACTCAAATCACAACAGGACATTTCTTTCTTACAGACCACTTTGTCACAAATTCTAAGATTTGTTTATGCAACATATTGAGATAAAACTTTGTCTTCTTTTGGAACCTATTCTGGAAGACTTGTGACCTGGACATTTAGTATCCCATTTGAGGGAAGAAAAAGGCATAAGCATGCTAGAATATTAGATTTACTCATCTGGAAATTTCTAGGAAGGCAGATTAGGTAAAGCTAAAAATAAATAAGATTACTCATATCCAAGACTAATTGTCCTCATGTAGACAAAATAAATGTAAAGCTCACATAAACAGAAATGAAACAGTGGATACCTCAGTCTAGTGCATGTATCTAAGATCTAAGCTATGATTCCAAAAACAAGCAATCAAATGCTTCACAGCACATTTAAATACAGATTCTGTTTCACACTGACACCTCCCTCTTTTGTCTGTCTTCAAGACTAGAAGCCACAGAACCCTTTTCCCATGGATTTCCCAGCACCCATCCAAATTCAGGAAACACTAAGATTCAAAGCTTCTGTTACTACATATGCATTGGTCATTAATCCAAGGGGAGAACTGGAAAAAAATTAAAACATCTAACAAAACAAAACAAGCAAAAAATCCACATACACCCCAGAAACTCAACAAACAAGCAAACAAATTCTCTACCAGACCACATTTTGTTACCTCTCTTTTTTGCAGTGCTTAATGTTCCTTGGACTTGAAATTACCTGTTCTTACCATATATTACTCAACTCAGGTTTTGCTAAGTTGTTCACCTGTTAGGAGGTGTAGATCTTTCAACTGGTCTAGGAAGGTTTAAAATTCAGGAAGGGTTGGGGACACAGTAGGCACAGACTGGCAGTCACTGCTTAAGTTCCCTCACACTGTGGCATCTCACAGTAACTGCTTCATTTCAATCATAGATTATGCTTAACACAGTCCAAAACAACAGTACAATCACTTCTTTCATAAAGCACAGGAGTTTTTGTCTAGTCACAAAAAAAAAATCCAGATCCCTGGAATTCAGTAACTTTTCTTCATCCAGCTTGTTTTCTCTCCTGACCATTAAGTCATTTTTTTTTCAAAAATAAAATGTTTAGGTAGGTATATACTGATTTTTCTCTTTTTATTTCCCCAAAGACTATGGGGATTTACATGATTGCCTCCAGCAGAGGATGCAGGATCCATATTAAAACACATATACCTCAAAGGCAGTGTGCTACTCAGAAATATTCTTTCTTCATGTCCCTGGGCACTGAAAGATTTTCTGAGACAAAAAAAAAAAAAAAAAAAAAAAAACCANAAAAAAAAACCCAAAAAAAAAAAAAATCATGACCCTGTCTAACACTGGATATGAAAATTTAGTGAGTACATTGCCATATGACAATTCTGAGTACAGGCATTATTATCTTGCCATGAGAACATCAGAGTTAGCAAAAGATTGAAGGATATATCATCTGTGGAATTTATTTAGTGACTGTGAACTACTTATACTACAATAATCATCTTACAGAAAGCTACTAATTTGAACTCAAAAGAATTATTTCACTGCCTACTGCTAGCAAATAGCCACCAACCTAAGTTAATGAGTAAAAATTATGACACTTGAAACTAGAGAGTAGTGGATAATAAAATGGTACAACACCCATATATCTGGGTGTCTAAAATATACAAGTAGTGCTATAAAAATAAACCCAAGGATTCCAAGTTTTGTTCTAAGAATCAAGCAAAAGATCAAAGATGGCATTTAGAGTGATGAAATAATCTCCCTTCTTGAACTAGAACAGAGAAATGCTACAGAGTCTTAGTACCTTCCTTAAAATTTCAGGTAGCTCTAGTAAGAACTCTCAATGAAGAACATACAGCCAAAACCGTATAATTTACTGCTATGCGAATCCAGAAACTTCAGAGTGATCTGCACTTGCTGACTTCTCTTCAGGGGCACATAAGAGCTCCAACCTTTTCAGTCAAGCTTTCATTTTAAATCCATTTAATCCAAACTGGAAAGCTGTTTTCTTCATCATTTTTTCCCAAGCACTGCAGATACCCAGAACTACACTAACCAGACATAAAAGCCAGTTAAAAGAGCAGGAATGTTATTCTGCTACCCCTACTTTCCCTTATAATAAGGAGCCATGAACTAACTGAAGAGAAATAAAGAGGGATCTCATTGGCATTAGGAGGGAGTCATTCACAAACTTGTTTTTTTAATTTGACAAAAAGCAAGATCAAGATCACAGAACATGTGCTGAATATCCACTAATACAGAGGCATTAATTACGAGTGCAAAAGCTGTGAAGTAAGCTATTTTAAGCTATGAAAACAACCTTCCATTCCTAATTCCGTCTTCTGTATTCTGTTTCCTTTCATCTTCTTGAGCAGCACACAAAAACACTAAGAAATTTTATTTCACAGTGTATAGGAGAACCTCAGCTGACTCTGGCTAATCACATTCTCTACAACTATTTATGAGAACTGCCATTATAATGTATTGCCATGATCCACAAATCGGATTGTGACTGAAATCTCAATGAAGAAATATATAACATCCACTAGGAGATGTTATATTTTCCCTTGCACTTAAACTCATTTTTCTGAACCAAATTCTTATTTTTAAAATTGCATATTCTTTTTCATTTGTCTGTTGTGGAAACTGAGAACATATAGGAAAATCTTTGTCTAAAACTTTAATAAAGATAAGCAAGGTGAGAATATGTAGAATTGAACTAGATTCCAAATTGAATTGTATTCTTTACTTCTATTAAAACACTTGATTAGCTTCATAGACACTTTGACTTCCTGAATTTAATACTTAACAAGCTAATTGATGACATGCCTTCTCTTCCAGCCCAGGGTTGTCTTCCAGTGTAGATTTCTGTCAAGAAATCAAGACACTTAAGAGCTGCGCTTTCCTGTCTATTTGATTTAACTCCTTCTCTGCAGGTAACTTAGATCAGAAAATGTTACTGGGTAGAAACAAAGTAACTTCTCTTCCCCCAACACAGTTTTTAACTGACTGTCACCCTAGAAAGAAAACTTTAATCACATTAGCATTCCAAGGGTCATGGTAAGGCCGAAAAAGGCTTGCTGCCATCTACCCCCAAAATATGAAACTTGTCTAGGATAATAAAAATGTTTTCTTTCATGCCATACATCCTCATCCCAAAGACGGTGCACACACTAAAGAAGAGCCCATGTGCCTGGCCAGAATTATTTGGGTGTCACAATCCTGTGATTTGAAATAGATTATTGTATTCCTGTCCTTGCTTGACCCCGAGGATAAGCAGAGTGCAAAAACACTGTGCCTGCCATTCTTGATCTTTTCCAGTACTTGCAGTTGATCAAAGTGCAGTTGATCAAAGCCAAGCTATATTCTTTTTGTGCCTTATTTGAAATGGCCTGCTAACAATCACTTCTGATGCTAAGTAAGGTGCACTGAGGAGAAAATGACAGTACATGTTTCTCTGTAAAAGCTCCATGCTTCTTTTCCCACTGTTTTACTTACTCCATTCCTACTTGCAGTATGGCATCACTAAAATAGCTGTGAGTTGTCAGTATTTTAAGTAGAATAAGACTCTGTCTCATCTTTTCATAATGTTTTCCACTGGTAGCAAATATGTAGGTCCATCTACATGATACAAAAACCCACACAACATTAAACACTGAGATCCTCTTCCTTTCCTTCCTCTTCTTTCTGTCTCTTTCTTTGCAGTAAGAAGCACTTAGGTCATCTAAACTCAAAAGTCTGGGATGGCAGACCTTGCAGTAAGTACAAGCTAACGTTCTTGGACATAGTAACTCTGTTCCTCTTTATGACACACCACCATCTGATAAAGACTTACCCAAAGAATTTCTTAAGAAGATTGCTGCATTTTGTTATTTCAGTGAGTTATGACTTGCAACTGTAGACAATCCTTAGACTAATGAAAAAACTCAAAGTATAGAAATAAGAAGCTGTAACTTGGCCTTTTTGCTCAAAGTTTGATTAAGAAAACTTTCAGGTCAGTTAATAGGAAACTAAAACAGCTCTGGTTTGTTATGTCAAGAAACCTCTGGTCCATTTCTGACTCTTCCTTCCTACATGTGGGGGTTCTCCTGGCAAACCTGAAAACATTCTCAGCCTGTCATATTCACAGCTGCTGTTACCTTTCAAATAGGTTATTAACTAGGCTACTGTAGTGTGAATCAGAAGGCTTAAATTTTCAAGAGTGCATTTAACTGCCAATCTTCATACTTTTTTTTAAGGAAGTACCTTGGTAACTTGGCTTATTCATTAACATACAGAACACTTATTAAAAGAAATGGGAGGTGTTACCCCTTTCCGCTGGCATGAGAGATGAAATTACTTTCACCCTCCTCCCATACTGAGAAAATGACAAAGCTGCCAGCTCTCTGTGTTATCTTGCTGCTTACTAATACAAAGTAATTAATGAATTCAGAGTTCCACAGTTGGAGATAGGTGATTTGAATATTCAAAAATCCACCAACTACAGTTGCATTTCTATTCCGAAATGGTTCCGTTCTTAACAGCACAGGAAGGCTTTTCAGCTCTGTGAGGAAACACATTTTCCCTATCCCTTAAACACAGAAGGCTAATTATACATGCAAGACACTTGCATGTTATGATTCCTTCACACAGCCCTTCAGATTAGAGGATAAGAGCTTCATTTTCATCCACAGCAAAGACCATCCCACACATAAAATTAGACAGCAGTTTGCTGGTCAGTGGCACAGAAAACATATTTTAATAAAACAAGGCACCAGGAGGAGTGATTAATCAGCCATGACTGGATGATTAGATGGGAGTTAATAAGCTCATGATGCAATTTAGCTAGAATGTTGCCTAACCGATGGGTATCTTGCAGACAGCATTTTCCTGAAAAATGAAGTTGTCAACTATTGGAGTAGAGGTTGTGAAATTAAATTTTTTCATGTTACAGAAACGCTTCAGCTTTGAATTCACACACAACATGTGCAACCAAATGCTTTCATTCTCCTAATAAGGCCTGACATAGATTTATGAGTGCACAAGTCTGAAAAACTCCTAGCTTTAATTACAATGCTTTACCACAGTATTACTGAAACTTTTAAATAGAAGATACTTGTTTGATGGCTACTTTCTCAGGTTGTCCATTATTTTTGTATCCATTTCAGTGCTTCTCTAATGTAATTGCATTGGGGGGGTAGGGGGAGGGAAGGGGACGCCAAGGCAAAGATTGTGATATTTGGAAGAAGATATGGACATTCTAGAAGTAATGCTTCTAAGGAAGGAAAGAAAAGATGGATATTAGTGCCAGTAAGCAGGCAGCACACTAGTCAATCAGTTCTTCTCCAAAGTTAAGATCTCCTGTTAGTAACAGCAATGACACAACAATGTATAGAAACAGTCCCACAAGACATGAAAAAATGTGCAGTAGATCCAAAAATAACAGCGTAAATAACAGAAATAAAAGCTACCAAAAGAAATTAACAAAAAAAAAAAAAGAAAAAATTATATCGATGCTAAAGAAACAGATAGCTGTTGTACTCTAAAATCAGGGCAACAATCAGTGCCAGGTTTATACTAGAAAGAGAATTAACTCAAGAGTAGTCTATTTGTTTGGTTACACCAAGCTGCAGAACAAATGAAACTTAGCTAAGCACTTCCTTACAGATTGAAGTCTTCACTTAGACATGAGTGAACCTTATGTGTTTGCATCACTCCCTTTAATAATCACTCTCACAAACCCCTCCTCTTCAAGAAGCTCTTTCTGAATTCCAACTACAGGACAGTTCCCTTACATGTGGCTCTCTGAATCTGACTTCCTGATTAGTCCAGTCTTGCTCTCAGTTTGAAGAGATCCAATAAGCCAAAAGAAAAAACAAGAAACTGATGGAAATGAAAAAGCCACCCAGAATTAGGATGCAAAAGAAAGGAAATTTCCCTTTATGAAATGCAGTTAGACTATAAAAAGGAGATGGTTATGAACCATAATTTCCTAACTGCTTTAAATGCAAGCAGAATAAGCATGTAAGAAAGAATTTAGAAAATGCTTTCTACTCTACTATCTTTAAACCAACAGCTATATTTGTAACCTTTGAATCCTTAAGAGATTTCCATGTCAAGTTACATGGAAAGCCCCTACACTATCCTATCCACAAAAGAATTGAAAGAGTGGCCTGTGGTAAAAGACATTGTGAATAAGATGCTAGGGTGAAAAAAGAAAGAGGAAGAATGAGAGAAAAATGTTTTTGCATGTAAAAACAAAACAATTTTTGTACTTCACTGATAAATTATATCAAGCAGAAATGATCAATTTTAACCATGAAGATCCAAAAATCAGTTTATTTTATTAATCTCCTGCTTAAGCTTTTAGATCCTTGTGTTAAGGCATTATTTTTCTTTACTTTTTTACATCAAACCAATAAAATCTTGAAGTCATCTATGAAAATTGTTAGAATTTCACTGGGAAAAATTGGAAAAGTTACTGGAATTTCAGAAGAAATCACGGTAGAAAGGTCATTGCAAGTGCTATTTCTTCTCTCAACTTATGCCATGGCATAAATGAGAGAAGATGCAGCAAACTGGGTAGGGTCAGACATCTGAGCTACAAAAAGGCTGTGCAGTCTCAAAACTCAGCAAATCTGTTTTTCCACGCAAAGCTCTCAGCTCCCTAAAAGTGTTTTATTTTATACATTCCAGCACCTTGGAATACTCAGAGTCACAAAAAGCACTGGAGTCTCATATTGCTTGCAGTAATACCAAGAAAGCATACAGAAAGGGAACTGTGGTCTTCTAGGCAGAGGCAAATGCTGACTGCCTAGTATATTCCCCTGAAGAGCTCCAAACCCACCAAGTCATTCCTTTAGGAGAAAAGTTTTGTATTTCCCTAAGCAATGTACCGAAAAAATAGTGACATATGGCTGAGGAGAGAAAATCAGAAACCCTACCTGAAATTTCCTGGAACAGCCAAAGAATTTAATCAGTTACTGACATTATTAAAATTTGGGCAAATGCACAAGTTTCTTTTGAAGAAGCCAAGCTACATCCAGAAAATCTCTTATATTCTAACAAACAAACACCACCTGGAAGTGGAATTTTACAGGAGGACCAAAATGCATGAATAACCAGATAACTAAAATACTTGGTTGCCAAATGACCTACATATACACTAGACTGTATCAATTTACCACATTAAATAATCACCAGTAAGAAAAACAAGATTTCCAAATTTGTCGCTTTCCTTCTGATATTTGCATACCATTATCGTGTGACTCATCCCAATACTTCTTTAAATAGAAACGTCTTTCCAAAAAAGTGAGTGTTCTGCATATTTGTCAACAGACTGTCAGCTATGAAAGGCTGCTTCAGGAGTGGAAGCTGCATGCACCACCATCATTACAAGCACATTCCACTCTATCAGCAGTATCTGCAGAAACGAGCATTAAGTACAAGAGTCGTGTACAACAATACAGGACTCCCCAGACTGAAGCAGATGACAAAAGCCAACATAATTAGAACACAGGTTTACTAGCAGAAGCCTGAATACCCGTTGCTCTTGTCAAGTTTCTTTTCTTTGCTCTGCTTACTTAGAATTATGTCATTTCCATAAAGAAAAATAAGGCTTGAGCTTTCACCCCTATCACAAAAAAAAAAAAAAAGGAAATTGATGCCTTATCTATTTATACACAGAGAGAATTACTATTATTTAAAAGATTAAAGGACAACTAACTGTCGAACTAGCAAATGCTAAAAAGACTGCAGCCTAGGCAGAAAGAGGAAACTGCAGGGGAAAGGGAGGACAATCTTTAGAGCTCAGCAACTATCGTGTTTGTCAAAAATGTATTTATGGATCAAGAGCAAAAACCTAACCATGTGGGGAAAATACCTCCCCTTCTCACTTACCATGTTGACGGTACTCTAAAACACAGGTTTCAATTTTCACTTGAAAAATGCAGGACAGGTGCATACAAAGAGGTCAGGAAGAGTCATAGAGAGCATATTCCCTCTTTTTTAACCAAAAGGTATGTCCGTGTGTGTGTGTGTGTGTGTACATGTATATTTATCAGGCATGCTTTTGAAGAGGACAAAGTCAATCCAGATTGCCTGAAGGAACACAGCAGTAGTCTTAACTGCTGCTGAGATCCTGCAAACACTCCAAAATGGATCCTGCTGGCCTGGGACCCACTCCCCACCACAGAGGTCAGAGGCAGCTCAGCAGGTTGGATGCACAGGATGCTGTGCGCAGGGGCAGCTCACTTCCCTGGCCCAGAGCCTGCAGTCCTGACTGAACCTTGAGGGAACAAGGCTCTGCTCACAAGAGGGGCCACTCAAACACTAAAAAACTAAAATCCAGGTTTAGGAAAAGCTGCGTGATCCTGACACACACTAAGGCAAGCTCATTGTCTATAGGTGGATGATCCTACCAGTCAAAAAGGTAAGTCAGTGCCCCTGTGAAATGCAGGGGTTCACTTCTCACTCCAGATTCTCTGCTGTGCTCAGGTCCTAGACCCAGTTAAAAATAAGGCACCTGGAGGCCTGGGATAGAATCTTACCTCTGCCTACAGAGCTGCTCCTCGTTCCCAGCCGCTGTTTACTTAACACCCCTGGTCTTAAACCCTTTCATTTCTTTCACTTGCCTTCCCTCCAGCCCCAGCTCAAGAGTTCTTACCATCCTGGTAAGTAATTAAAAAATGGTAATTCTCTATGATAAAAGAGAAACAAAACCTAGGTATGTTAACTTTAGACCCCAAATAGTGTAGCTCTCACACTACAGCAGTATTTAAATACAAGACTGATACACTCACCTGCTTGGAAGGCTCTTGTCTGATTATAATAATTGAAACAAACCATTTGATGACTCTCCAGCAAAACATTACAAAACAAGAAACCTTTTTGGTGAATCAACACTACCACTACCACTGTCACTAAGGAACAGCCAGGCATCAAAAGAAATAATTTCTCCACAGACAAATGGTTGTTCCAGGGAGGGGTGAAATAACACCTCTTCTCCCTAAACCTATTATTTTTGCTAAGATATCATAGATTTGTTCAGTGATGTAGCTACCATGGATTCAAAATTCCTGTTGCCCCAGGGAGATGCAATTACCTACATGCCAATGAATTCTCCTGAGTAGCGCCTTATCCAGACCTGCTCAGCAACAGAGTTCACTCATACCCACCAAGAAATCGTGCATGTTTCATCAGCAACTCTGACAGACACGCCACAGAAGCAATATAGAGATGAACCCACCCCCTCTCCAAACTCAATTCCTTCCCATTTCCTGTTCAAGACAGGAGAATCCAGTCCTGCTCAGCCTCACTACACCAGTTCCATCTCTTCTTTTAATGCTACCCTTGTTGATGTTGTTCAAGTGTTATCCCCCTGGGGAGGACCATTCACATCTAAACTTAAACAGTGTGGAAGTCTATAATGCATATAGAGCACCACTAGAACCAAAAGCACCCCAAGGTGCTGAACCCTGCAGGATAAGGAGAGTTAGGAAGAAACTTGCATTACAAAAATCTTGACTGAATTTGAGGAGAAGGATGGTTTGTTGTTTTCTTCAATTACCACAGAATGTCTCGGTAACTCCCGGAGGTTGAGCACGCTGAGCACATTTCAAGAGGGAGAATCCCCACATGTAATCTTCCAGCTCCAGCTGCTGAGATCCTACAGAGCTGGCTGATAGGAGTCTAGTTTCTTGCTACACAGTACTGCTGACAGAATTAACATTTTCCAAACTGCCAGCCTCTGTAGCACTGCTGTGCATTTCATAGACTGATAACATTTTACACCACTCACTTAAATTTGCTATTATAAGTCACTGAGTTGGAAAAAAGGATCCTTCTTTTTTAAATTTTGAACCAACCTAGCCAAATATTTCAGGAAGCTATCCCTATAAGAAGCCATTACAAGACCAATGGAGATATAGAGAATTTTAGTATATATTATGAGGTGTTTATTGAGTATAAGCAGTTTGTTTAGAAACATTGAATAATTATTACTTCTAATCTCAATACAAATGAACAAAAGTAAAAGTTAGGTTTTATTTAATTTAAGATGTTGGGCTTTACGAATTATTCATCTTGCAGCTGTGGGCATTGCAACAGAGAATACAATGTTTGTATTCCAAATATACCCAGGCCTTGCCTCAGCTGAGAGATTAACGTAGAATTGCACTTTGTACAATCATCAGTAGTAGAATTGTAGCAGACAAGAATCATATATAATCATGAACAATTTAATATCTCAATACACTTTTGACTAAGCTAAAGTATAAGGGTTTTGTGTTTTCAAAAAATTATGCTAACTTTCACAAAAAAAAGTTAACAAATTTAAGGCAAACAGAAAAATGTCACTGTTTTATAATGCCACCTTTCACATGTCCATAACCTTTTCAACATCAAATCTGCCTCATGCAACACGTAGATCACAGGGTGGTCACTTACTATTTTGCTTCATTCCAGCTTGTTGTGCAATCATTGTACTAAATATTGATTTTAAAACCTCTTCTAAAGACAAAACAATTAAATGCTATCCATTTTATGATATTCACTACTAACCTCACAAATATTAATTTAATTTTCACAACACCCCAGATGACATATCAATAGATTTAAAGAATCCATTAAAATCAATGCGATACACAAAGCAGGGAGGTTAGTCTCAGACGCCTAGGACCCAATTTCTAGCATTATTTTATGTGTAGCTTTCATTAGCTACAGTCCTCAACACAGTCCTGAGGTATGAAGACAAAATCAGAAAAAAAATGCAAGGAGCAATCACTGCTTAGCTTATTAGGAAAAAGTTCTTTACAGAAAGAGTGATCAAGTATGGGAATGGCCTGCCCAAGGAGGTGGTGGAGTCACCATCCCTGGATGTGTTTAAAAAAAGACTGGATGTGGCACTGGGTGCCATGGTTTAGTTGAGGTGTTAGGGCTGGGTTGGACTCAATCTTAAAGGTCTCTTCCAACCTTGTGATTCTGTGATTCTGTGTGATTGATTCCAACTGCTTATCTACACTGGCCTGGTTTAAGAACTCACTGTGTTACTAGCTTTGTCGAGACATCTGGTAGCATTAACAAAATGAGTGGTTTAGGAGACTATCTCAGCTTTAAATAGGATTGAGCAGCAAAACTGAGACTCTTCAACATTCCAGAACAACATCTGAATGTGAAGATTTGGTGAGGTTTATCTTTTCATCATTTTGCATAAATAGCATTTAGTACATCAATTCCAACTGCTGACAAAAAAAGAAAAGGGATTTGGTTCTGAAGACAAATTTAACTGTATCATTTTCAATTTTGCTGTGCTTAAATTTCATCAGAAAAAGCCCAAGCCCTTTCTGGAACTAACTTGGAATCTTTACTGGAATGCGTCAGTTTGTTGCCACGCTTTGTTTTAATAAGCTATAGCTTATAGATAGCACAGAGATAATACCTATAGAATTGGCAGGTAAAAGGCATAAGAACAACCAATCCTCTTCTTTTATCGTCCAAGGTAAAAAGCCACACAGTGCACCTTGAGCTCCTCATTCTAATCTCTCTGCCTCATGTCAACTGTCCTCATAGCAGCTCAATACATACAAGTGCCAGTTTCAGTGACTTCTACATTGATTATATTCAGCTAACAACTTTTTGTCCTACTGTTCTCAGTTTGTTTCCTAGTACCACATGGAATCTGAACCATATCTTGTTTCAATCCTCACTTTTCCATTCCACTTCAATGGCAGAATTGAATTGGCTACAGCTCTCCCTAAGTTCAACTGTAACAGTGCCTGAGTACTCCAAGAACATCATTCCACAAGCAGATTTTTCCTTCCATGACCAATGTTCTTCAGACGGGTTAGGAGAACACCCAAAAGTATCACACAGAAAGAAGTCTGCTTCCAGCTTTGAACCTGAAGCTCTCTGGAAGACCAGCCCTCAGGAGTTGATAGTGGCATGGACAGAGTATGACATCTTCATTACCAGCCAGGAGGACAGGACAGAGCTGCCAAGCACAGCAAATCTGCATGGCATGCAGTATTAGAATAGCACGGTTGCTGGGCAAATAGATATTGGGGGAAATGCAGCACACTGCACACTGAAGTGTTCAGTAGACAATATAGCAACTAAGATCAATTTGCAGGAAAAAGGGATTTAACCCTACATTTCATTTTTACCTAGAAGTAAACAAATTTCAAGCATACTTAGGCAGCTGAGAGCCAATTTTTCCCCTGTATAATGAAGCCTAGAATGACAAATAATAAAAAAACACTTTTTCTCAGAAGGAAAAAAACCAAATATAGTGTGATTTTTCTGAATAAGCACTTAAAAGCATTTTAAAATAAATTCAAGAGACTCCTGCACTCTCCTGATGTATTCTAGTTCCTAGTTTATTATGTCATTCAAAACAAATTGTAACTACTTATACATTCACCTTCTTGCTACAGGTGACATGCAAAGAAATCCTTACTTATTTCACTATTACATTTTTTTCTAGTAAGCAATTAAAAAGCTGACACTTTAAGTGAAAGACTACAAAAGCAGCTGAGAGGAATCCATTGGGTTCCATTGAGGATAAGTGAGTTTGGTGCATCCGTCCTGACGGAGTCATTGAAACACAATTCCAAGGCAAACACATTACACTCCTAGTGCAGATGATTTTACTAGAGAGCAGTTCATGTAGCATGAAGCCTAGCCTAGCAAAGGAATGGAATGATCCAAACACTTCGCTGATAAAATTGGAAAAAAGAAAAACCAACAAACAAAACCTACAGGAGTCTCATATTCCTGTATATATCTGAAAAAAAAAAAAAAGCCCATGCATACACCTTGTGTTGGCAGTACAAAGCACAACACAAATCAACGAACAGCAGCTCCTGAAGCTCTCTCAAAATAGAGGTCTCTTACTCTACACCCTTCCAATGATATGAGATTTTCCTGGGGATGTACATCCTGTGGATGGTACAACAGTACAACTGGAATGGCTTGGCACTCACCAATCTTCTGGTAGACCAGAGTGAAGAGAATGTTTTACCACTGCTGACAGAAATTAATTAAAGCTGCTGTAAAAGACAATTTATTAACAGAGTTCTCAATCACTCCAATGGGATGGTGCAGGTAAAACAATTCTCTGTTTGAGATACAAGGTCTCCCATCCACACACAGATGCAGACCACACTGGCATGTGAAAAAAGCAATTCACATACACCTGTATTTATGTGTCATACATAAATACACACATGTTTATAATCTATTCACCAGGTATGCCATGTAAAATAATCCAGAATTTTCAAATTTCAGTGGTCTCATTTATTCAAATTATCATGAAGGACTATAAAAGACATAACAAGGTGGAATAATAGTATATTATTTATATAATAAGACCGTTGGATATATTTCAGAAAATGCAGGCAAACCAAGTGTAACTCTCAGAATAACAAGCATTTATTTTTTGTTCCAGCCAACATAGATGATAGATAATTTTGTGCTTGTCCACTTACAGGAAAATGTTCTTTAAATGCCAAACCAATTTAATTTCCTGTACCTAGTCACCGTGCACAAAACTGGTTTTTATCTATTTGAAGTAACAAAAGCATTAGAATAGAATGAAAGTTCAAACTAGCCCTTTTTTATATAAATACTGAGAGTAATAGTGTTCGGAATACTCAGATTATCCCATTAGAAAAAAAATAATTCATATTCAATCATATGAAAAACCCTCTGAAATATATTTCAAATAAAAGTTAGTAGCTATGGGCTTTATGAAGGTTACCTTACACTTAATTTTGATTTGCACACCATCTTGGCAATTTTTTATCATAATACCTATTTTTCATGCATCATGTTTACTTGAGGATTAAAAAAAAAAAACCCTTTCAGACAAAATCAAAATCACTTTTGAACCAAGCGAGGCTAAGAAAATACCTGACACTCTTCCATGTCAAATATGTCAGGATATTTTTCCTCCGGATACCCTTTTCTACTGACTATACAGCAGGACAAAGGGAAATAATTTTCCTTGTCATAAAAGGGGAGACAGGTAATAGCATACAATGTACATACTGTTGCTTAACTTTTATGCAAAAGTCATTTAGATAGCAAAACTGAAAGAAGCCACAAAATTATAAATCCCTCCCTCACACCTGAAACCTGGAAACTTCCTTCCCATGTCCTTGTGACACTTTTTCTTAGTGAAAGAAAGCGCAGGAGGTGCAATAGCACAAGATCAGTTGATGGTCATGTAAAACAGAAAGCTCTGCCTTCCTTTCCTCTTACAGGATATATAAAGTTAGGTCCCTTTCTTCTACCCAATATCCATTGTACCTGGAAGAATTATCTAACCCTGTTTCTAATATTGTTCATATTGTCCAGAAATCGCAGAAGTTACCGAATTCAACAGCACTAAAGGATGGGTAGAAGGAAAATTAGGGAAAATTTCCAGGAGCTGATTTGATTATAGCATTTAATCACTTCCACAAGAAGAAAGTACTAGATGATAGAGGTCTTGAATCTAGGAAAGAAAGATGTGTTTTTAAAGAACTAAATATTTTAAAATTTAAAATTTAAATTTTAAAAATTGAAATCTTTTTTAAAAAGAAAAAAGCATCAAACAAACTACCCAAAAAGATAATCAGAGGAAAAAGAACTAGAAGCAAAACATAGTTCCAACAGGTTGCACAGACCATTCCTAAATTACTCCAGAAGCTATGAATTCACCTTCTCAGGATCATTCCAACTAATGAGCTTTAGCAAAATAGGAGGAACTTGGGTCTAGAGAAGGTTCACTAGAAATAATAACCAGGCTAACAATAGATGGCCTGAATGCTTTTTATGGTCTTAAATGCTTAATAAAAACATAAGGACTTCCATTTTCATCTTACATCTGCTTTTCTAATAAAAAGTTCCACTTAAAAACTGAGCCAAAATGATTACAAAATAGTACCTAGGCTGTATGTCACCCTTGTGTAGGACAGTGCACCTATAATTCTGCTTGCCTAACACACCATAGCCCAGATTATGTGATGATACTCCTCATTATATAATTATTTATACATGGAGTACCATCCCCACATGATTTCTCCTTTTCCTCATCTTTTTCTGGTTTGTTGGTTCTTGGCTTTTGTTTCTTTCCTGCTGATGAACAGATAAAAGTGGTACATGCATATAGCACTCCAGACCCCAGCAAAAGAAAAAATTACCTGTTTAAAATGAGGTGTGCAAATAATGCCACCTAAGCAAAAAAACTAGGTTGTAGTTTTATTTTTGAAACCAGAACCATTCAAGCAAGTTATGAACGTCAGTGTTTTAATAAACTGTCAGAGCTAACCAAACTGTTTTACAGGGAAATGATGAAACCTCAGAGCACAAAATAACTACTCAGTGCCGAGAAGAAACAGAGCACTACACACATTCTTTCTTATGGAATTTCAGTCATTTTCCACTGTTGCCTTTGAGACTAGCATTTATCTGGTTCAGGAGAGTCAAGTAGGTACACTCAGATGGATGGATCACTGATCTCAGGAAGCATTTCGTTTTCCAAATTCTCATTTTGGGATTCTTGCACTGAAAAGGTAGGTATTTATTGCAGAGCTCATCTTGCACATTTAACACACACTAATTGAGAAGTAGCAGTAAATCCAGTAAGTGCACACAGTTATTCTTTCTTAGGCACAAGAAAGCTGCTTATTGTTCTGACTCAAGGCAGCGTGAGATTTTGCTCATATTACTCAACCATTACATTACTGCTAACTTACCTGTTATATAACAAGAATACCTATTATATAAACATAGCATTCAAGAGATTACACAACACAAAAGGCAAACCAGTACAAGGAGACCTCTTATAAGCACAGCATCTTAATGATTTGATTTGTAATGAAAAGTAACTGAGAACTGAAAAGGCCTCCTTTTGCAGGATTCTTTCCACTAGAAAACTGAGGTCATGCTGAAACCAGTTTGTAGCAAAAATGTCTCCAAAAATTGCTACACTTTCTTCTCCTAAATGAAATCAGACGCTTACTTGATTAAATAGAATTGATGCTTCTCCAGCAAGGTAATAGCGCCTCAGGTAAGACAAATTACCTCATACCTTAAAACTTCTTTTAACAGTCACTTCAAACAAATATGAAGCTGTCTATATAAGTACCTGCCCTATGATATACAAATATAAATGCAAAGGCAAAATTTGTGTATTTTTCATAGAAAATACATACAGATACCAAATGTAAGTTCTAATAATTTATCAGCAAGTACATATTCAGTCATTTTAGTGTCATCATTACTCTTGACTTTCAGAGACTTACTAAAAAAATATTCACACTGACAACATGACCTTGTGTGCATCCAAAAACCAGTATTTTCAAGATTGTTGTCTTTTAATATCAATACATTAATATGCAAGACACAAGCAGATTGCTAATGCATTTCTACAGAAGCCATCAAAATTTGCAGTAGAAATATAATTATGATTTACTGAACACCAGCTCTGTGTTGATATACCTGTAGCTCTGTATCTTGTGCTAGTGTTGGTGTTTAATAGGTGTTGAGAGCACAGTAAACTACTCTGTGAGCAGCCAAGGGTCACATAATGACCACACTCAGAACTTTGCTTTATCTTTCCTTTGCGTATCTCATCTGAGTGTACTCAGACCTTCAAGTACAGAGCACTGTAGTCCAGTGCAGCTGCCATCAGTGTTATTTAGGCATGGGTGTAAGTGTCCAGAATTCTGACATTCATGGTTATGCACAAAAAACATCAGTGATTTTTTCCAGAAAATATCAGATTACCACCAAACATGGTATATTTCATCGGTCACTGTGTCCTACAAAAATCTTTTTTACTCACATCTAGTGCAGAAAATAGTCCAGAACTAGTACAAATATTCCACCTAAGACCCCTACAAAGCTCTCTTAAGTCTGCCCTGTTCCCAGCAGAATACCTGAGCTCACATTGAACAAACATCTCTGCAGAATGATTAGACATTCTCCAATGTTCTCTGGGTGTCATCTCTGTATTAAAAGCAAATCTTCTCTTAATACATGGCCCCAACACTCTGCTAAAGACAATGCAACAGAAAATCTGCAAGTTGATGTTATGATTTAGAGAGAAGTTTCAATACTTCATATTTGAAAATTTAATGTTTTTTCACTCACTGCATTCTACCTTATAGCATTACTTTATCACACATTCCCTTATACTTCCTTTAGTTCATGCCCCTGCTCACATCTTTTGGGAATAAACAGAAAGAAAACTGCTCTGCTTCACATATGTGGCCATACACAGTTATCACTGTACATCCTCGACAGTTTGGACTGTGATTTTTGCCATTATGCCTGTATGTGTCTGTTCTTTTAATTTTTTTTTTTCCCTGTGAATTTGCTTGCTGTCAGTTTCAGTATTCACAAAGTAAGGGAAGAGGGGTTTAGAAGTACCTATCTGCTTACTCTGGTACCACCTCTTCTCTCAAGTACGCTCCACATTGTCTTGGAACAAATTCTCACTGGCAGAACACACTCTGGATCATGCATGGGACTGCTCCCAGACTTCATTTCCCAAACACCATTTTCAGTCTAAGTGCCCGGCATTTCATGGGACTGACTACTCTAGATTAGTTTGGTTTCTTGAGGCATCCCCATAAATACCAGAGGCATGCTTATCTCCTGCCAGCCTTCCTGAGTGATGGACTTATGGTTAAGGCCTACTTCTCTTTTGCCTGTGTAACTTCTATGCCTACAGTCACTCTTACTCAAAAATTTACAGGATCTGAGCTACAGCATACCATTCAAATGAACACTATAAGGCATATATGGAAAATTCAATTACAGCATAACAAATCAAATTAATTGCACTGCAGGGAACATTAATTACACTACTATGATTTATTTGTAAATAATTATTTGCTAGTAAAAAAATTTATGAATTCCTACTAGGAATAATAATAACAACTCTCATAGGATTTAAGTAATTCCTTATATCCTTCATCTTCCAGACTGCTATTTCTTGTCCACCAAGGCTCAATAGTATTTTAACTTCTGTCACAGCATACTTTACCTCAGAGCACACACAACAGTTTCATTATTTCCAGACTCAACCAGCATACATTCAAGTCATTTTAAGATCTTTTAACAGTCTCACCCAATACAGTCAGGAATGCTCATAAAGCATTATTCAGAAGAAGTAATCAAGCTTTATACAACATATTATGAGATTCTCAGATTCAAACACCCTTGTAACTCTATACTGACTCATAGCACCCTGAGCTTGCAAATTTACAACTTTGGCAAGCTTCAGTGGACACTCTAAGTGCTTATAATTTCCAAAAAAGCAGGCCATTGATGTAGCAAAGCAGGAAAATTCAACACTATCACGCTATAAGCATGTGACAGCCATGAAACCTGTGGTACCAGAGGGAAAAAAAATACTATTTTGCAAGATGAAGAAAGGTGAATATTTAATAACTTACCCCTTCTGCCTTTTCTTCTGTGTTAGCCAGCATTTCCTGGAGGGCCCGTACTGATAGAGACTGCTCCAGCACAAAGGTGCAGATGGACAAATCAGGTGGAACATTCTAGGTAAAAGAGAACCATGAGATCACATTAGTAACACATTTGCTGAGTAGCACTTTCCAGTGCCTCTATTTTGCCTCACCATCCATGGATGTGAAAGATATAATACATCTGAAGCTATGAAATCCAGCCACATACCGGGCTGGAACAGTTAAGTTTTAGCCAGTAAATGCTCTACTCAGCATGTGCAAGCCTGGGCTATCATATACTCTCTAAAACAGAAAGAAACTCTCAATGAAAGAAGAAACCGATGAATTTCATCAAGTTCAGCAGAGGATCACCATGAATGTCAGGGCTAGTGCACTCCCCCTGTGTGTCTGAGGAGAGGAGGAGAGAGATCTTGCAATTCTCTTTAAAAATCTAATGGTGATAACAGGGGAACAGAGGCAGACTCTTCTTGGATGTGCTCCTTGAAAGGCATAGGAGCAGCAACACAAGTTGTACAAAGAAAATCAGAAAAAAGAATTGAGAATGTAAAGGCTCCTAAGCAAAGCAATGATGGGTCTGCTTGGACATCAGCACATGGAACATGTGTCCCAGACATTATGGTCAGATTGTGAGGAAAACCAAATTCAGGCTTTAGGCTACTTGTAGTTAGCCAGACCTCATCCTTTCATGAAAGTAAAGATGAATTTTCATAGCAGAAATACTGGACACCAAGTATCAAGGCCAAGCCAGCAGCTTCAAAGCCTTGCAGGGCACTATACTTCACCACAGGCTGCTTTAACTGGAATAAAACTGAAGAGCCTTGCAAAAATTATTATTTAACTTGTCGTGGTTGAAAAAATATAACTGAAGTATTGAAAAGTTAATTTTCCAGACTATCATAAAAATTCATATCAAATTGAAAGAGGTTTGTAATAACAATGTCTAAGTTACAAAGTAGCCAAGTAAAATTAGATTTTATGTGGGGATCTTTTCTTCTGTTAATAGAATACGCAACTCCTACACACCTTTACTTGCCTCCAGAAATTTTTTCATATTCCTTCTCTATCTTCTTTTCATGTTAGTTGCATATTTTAGTTTAGGAATACTTTTACAGACTGTTGGAATTCAGTTTCTTACACCATGAATGCTTTTGCTGCTAAAGCCATAAAACTGCACACTTACTCAAACTGTGTGCTAAGTGAAGAGGTGACTTCCAAGGCCAAATTGTAAAAGGTACTTGCAAAATCTTTTTTTCCCCCCAGAAGTTAGTTTACTCAGAATACCTGACATCCTTACTAGCTTATTATATTGCTGTTCATCCCCACTAAATACAGAAATACAGATAGTTTTGCTTTAATTACATGACAGAAGAACCAAGTTCTTACAGTATAGCAAAATGATGGAGCCAGGTTTTTCCATGAGGCAAAAGGGAGAGCACATTATCCCACCTCATCTTCACTGCATGAATGCCTGGGTACTTGGTGGCCCTCAGGGAGACGTGTTTTTCTTTAAAGAGCTGAGGAAAGATGCACCTACTGATGCTTGCAGGAGCATGGGAATTAGACCTTCCTCTCTGGCAGTTCCTCAGCCAGCTCTGCTCTGCTGAAGATCCAACAGGCATGACTGCATCAATCCCAGCACGTACAACAACCAAAGCATGGAGAAACATGGACCATGTGCAGACCTGCCAATATATTTAGCTCAGTTACTGCTCTGCTCATCCCTATACACTTTATTTCAATGCTGATGCTTTTAACACTACGGATTTAAAGGATGAGGCTCTGGGCTTTAGACACAGACTGAAGGTTCCTCTCTTGAACAGCTCCCTCCAAAGACAAGAATACCAAGTAATTTGAAAACTCTCATAATATTATTGAAATACAAGAAAAATTATTCACAGTGTCTTTTCCATCCCTTTAAAGCATAAAATAAAAACGAGGGAAAAAAAACCAGAGCCTTTGCCAGACCTTTGATTATCTACTTTATTGTTTCTCATATTATTGCACACATAGAGGATGGCATATGAAAAATAAAGGTATTCTATGTCAGCCTAACATTCTCTACTGAAAGATATCATCATACAAAGTGCATAGCAGATTTTAGTACACAGCCTGGAGAGCAACTGCATATTCTACTGGCTGCAAGGAAAATCTGTAGCAATTTGTTTTCAACATCAGGCTTTTTTGAGGACAGGTGCAATGTGTTGGCAGGTATTTCAGTGACTGCTTTGCTAGACTATGAACAAAATAATAAATCATTTTAAAGAAAATATTTTGCTACATGTCTAACAACCCACCAATGCACTTCTAATAAACACCAAAACTACCAGGTTTAACTATTAAATAGAAACAATACATCTCTATTTTGACAAGAGAATACACACTATAACCACAAAACTGATCAGCTCAAAAGGAGAGGTCTCATCAGATATAAATAACCATATAGGCAATCTTCAACCTTCTTTTCCACCAATTTTCACCATATTTATATTTGTTGCAGTAACTTTTTAAATGAAGACATAGAAAATTAATTCATACGCCAAAGCTGGGTTAGTTTGATTTGTGACAGACTATTTACTGTCCTTGGACAATCCAGGGAATCTGTATCACTTCAGTTCATATGATCAGTGGAAAATTCTGATAAGCAAAATCAGTATTCTATATAATATATTTTCAGTTCATTTCTGACACATTTGCAAAATCAATCATATTTTATGAGTATGAATATAAAATGTACTCACTGACTTAAAAGGTAAATAGTAGTAACTCCAGTTTATCTCAGTATTAATTAAAGCATTGCTGATTTGGCTGCAAGTTCATGTTTAGATTTGCCCTCTTGTCGATTTTTCTTTTTAGGAAAATCTACTCAGTCATAATCATAGCCTAATATGCACGTAGTTCAATTTAAAAAAAGTTATTACATTAATCAATAGAAATTGTAGCTTGCATTTCAAAGGAGATTCAGTACTGCTAGGAGAAAAGCAATAAATTATTATTATCTTTTTCTATTGTTCCTTCATCATGGCTTGTAATAGCCCAATCAGCAAAAATAGACAAGTTAAAATAAATGTAATGGTCATCTGGAATTTTTAAGGCATATCCATTACTGAAGTAATTACTGGATTATTTAGAAAATTCCTTATCCTTCCTGTCATTTTACACTACATTTATTGTGTACACTAGTTTTGTGTAGTAATATTTGCATATTAAACTATGCTTTACTCTGTAGGAGGCAGATTTGCAAATTAGATAATCATACCCTTTATTAAAAAGGTGTTTTGAATAAAGCTTTTGAAATATATTTCAAAATAACCCTAACTGCATTCCAACCCACAGGTGAATCATGGGTACTGGATGTATTAATTATGCTCAGTTTCATTTTCTAGAGAATTTCTATTTACATACTCCGGTGAAAGCAAGAGGCTGCGACACAAAACTCAGTGCTGTTGTCATTACTCTGACAATGACAGTGCTAACAAGCCACTGTAATGTATAACCTGCTCACATAATATGTTGCATATACTCTTGGAATGTAAACTGAACTTCTGCCTCTCATAAATCCTTCAGTACAAGATTGAAGGGTAATAAATTCTATCAGAATTCTGTCACTAAGAATAAGCAGCTTCACCTCAGCTTTCCTTCTCTTCTTAGATATTTGCAAGCTTCTTAGTTATTTTCCTAAGCTCACAGTTGTTTTTGTTAGTATTCTAACCAAATCCCCAATTAAATGGACTTGCAGGTATTTAGGTTTTAACCATATACTGAGTATTCACACAGCAGTGCCTAAACAATCACCTAATTAAGCAGCCTGATGTCAAAAAATTGAGATGTGGGTGTTCATAACTTTTTTTAACACTAGCACATTTACTAGATGCCTAACTTCAAGAATCCAAGTAGGAGGACTCAGAAAATTCATTTTAGTACAGAATTTAGGCAAAACATCTATAGTCCTATTTGTGGGAGCAGCCTGAAAGAAACTGAACCCATCAGCTATTTTCAAGTTACCTTTAAATTTATACATCTCTATCTTTCTGGCAGCCCTTTCTATTTAAATGAGATTCTGTCTGGTGACAGTGATGAAACACACTCAATATTACCAAGGAAAAACTTCTATTTCTAGGACTCTACATAGAAGACCTAGCTTTCCTTGTTTTCAAGCCTGTCATCAAAACAATGGACCCAGTCCAGAAATATATGGGTCTGACAATCACAGTCCCTTCAGCCCAGCAGAATGAACCATATTCATCAAATCCCAAATCAGAAAAGACAGAATGAATTATGAGCCTTACAGTTTCAGTTCTGTAGAGGGGAGTGTCAATAACACTGACCTCTCCCTAGAACTCCTCCAGGAACAGTGTCAAGCTCCCATGTGTTTACCATGAGCAGACTGTGAAGGTTGCCTGGACACCTCCTACAGAAACTTTGCTATCAGCTGCTTCTGACTATTTCAGTCTGAAACCATCACTTTCTGTATGAGGCTTTTATAGGACATTGCATCCCAAGCAGTTGTTTCCCTCAAAAATAGCGAAATTCTCAGCATTCAAAACTTCTTATGTTACTATACCTAAAACTTGTAGAGCTCTCATGTTTTTGGAAGAGCAGTTTGACAAGGGAATGGCTTTTAGTCACAAGTACACTTTTCACTTACTTAAGTGAAACCTACTTAAGAAACCTACTTCTACTTAAGAGGTTCTTACTAAAGTACTATTACCGTATTTTCCTTTATGCTGAAAACAGTTTCAAAGTTTCATCTTACAATTCTTCAGTTTTTGCTCTTTGGAAATAGCTTTGATCCTGAAATCTGTCAAAGGTCTTGAGGCCCTTATTAACAGAGCAGACTATCTTAATCACTTGGAAGCTGAAATTCCTGGTGTGGTATTTACTTTCTGTATAGATTAAGTGCTGCATACATTCCATCTTTAAATGGATAAGAGGCTTTTTCCTCTTACCCTCCATCTCTTCCCTCTAGTCTCCTTTCTAACCTAAGGACCTAAGTCCCACACATCTACATTACTGAGAGCTGTTTTCTTTTTATCTCCTTTTTGAAAATTTAAAACTCTTAGCAACAGATAAAAGCGGTATTAGGTAAGGAGCTAACAACTACACTGCAGCATTGACGGATAAACTTGGTCAATCAGCTCAACTCCCATCACAACATTTGCTGCTGTAGCCAGAA
Source organism: Dicaeum eximium (assembly GCA_013396995.1). Taxonomy (NCBI): domain Eukaryota; kingdom Metazoa; phylum Chordata; class Aves; order Passeriformes; family Dicaeidae; genus Dicaeum; species Dicaeum eximium. Next base: position 1,600,125 of record VWZP01007825.1, on the reverse strand, counting down.
GCTTAGATGAACATTAATTAATAGTGTATCACCCTAATGCAGTGAAAATGTGTTAATTTTTAAGGTAATGAGGAAAATTTCATGCTGATTAATAAAATAAGAAAAGCTCATAGGATCAACAGTGCTACAGAGGGTCTAGGCACACATCCAAATTAACAAAACATGGTTTGTTTATCCTCATATTAATCCTGAAAATTCTATCTTATTATGCTAGTCTTACATGTAAAATTCAAAACTTTAACATTCCCTTTTATTCTTAGGGATTGTGTTGTATTTGCAGCTACTGCAATGAGTAATGGAAAAATCTAGGATAATATCAGCTGAGAGGGTACTGTTGCTATAGAACCTGGAAGCAAGCAGCTACCCTTTGATTCTTGGAGCATCAGGAAGATGATCTTCATAAAACACTATTTTGTCCCTCTCTGAAAAACACAGCAGATACTTAAAAGGAAAATCTTCCTAATCCCTGACCAGATTTAATACAAACCATACACATTACAACAATCATATTTCTAAGCAGCAACCCTGTAACCTTTCAGGATCAAACAAATAGGGCAGACATGCACGTGTTTTGTGCCTGTAATAAGTGACACAGCCTGACCTGTGTCAGTGGAAGTTCTTGCCCCTGCACAATAACCAATAGGCCATTATTTGCTAAGATGCTCTTACTGTTAAATTTATCCCACATCTGAAATCTTCACAATAGAATTTTCACATGTAAAAATGACATCCAAATAAACATAAACAGTAATCCTTCCAGAATAGCAACATTTATGTGCAATTCATGTATGTTGCAGTAAACATGAAACACTATGTCTAAGAAAAGTAAAATCTGCTTATTTATCTCATAAATTATCAACTTAAAAACATAACAGACATCAAATTTTAACTTTTAAGGATTTTGTTTTAAGTTTTCAACTATTATATTTTCCATTGTATGTTGCTGAAATCAGTGGTCAACCTGTGTACCTAAGAAAATCAAATACTGCTGAATGGAGCACTGGGAGTTAATGCTCTTGAGTAATCCCTGACTTGCCCTTAAATGAAGGAAAGGAGATGCATCATCACCTCTCTCCTGGGAAAGACAATTTAAAGTTTTATTTTAAAAAGTTACATTACCTTAGAAGATATATATACATCCACCTCTGTAATGTAAAGCAAATCAATCAGGATCTTACATTTTAACTTTTTCAGTAAAAAAAAAATTATTATATTTAATAATGAAGTTCTTGTCGTTCCAGAGAAACTCCAGCAGATAATTTGGGTCAGGGACAGAAGGATTTGAAAAGTCCTAAAAGCAAGGACTGCCTGCCAGGAAATTTTCCAGGGATTTAAGGACTTACACTGACAAGGTTCTACTGCTGATAAAAAGTGCAATAATACTTTCAGGCATAATATCTGCTGGAACAAAAAGCTCACCATGTTACTTAGAAACTTAGAAACTGTTGCTTATGTACCAATGTCTAAGTATACAAAGCCCCTGCTTGCCTGGGCATAGCAATACATTTGAACATCCACTGCATGATGTAAAAATAAACACTTGTTTTAATATACAGCCCTAATAAAAAAAAAAAAAAAAAAAAAAAAAAAAAAAAAAAAAAAACCAAAAAAACCCCAAAAAAATTGCATGAGTGATTTGTTCTTAATATTTAAATGTTGTTCTTTCTTGGTCTAGAGTGCCCAAATATTGCTACTAAGCTGTTAAGATAAAACCAACTGCTGCTTTAAATAATTCTTTGCTTATCATTTAGTAACACACGGAACAAAAAGCTTCCACAAAGTACTGTCTAGACAGAAATACCCACGTGCATTTCCCACCTGCCTTGGAAGTGAATTATGCAAGAGGCTTAAAAATTTAGAGATGGTAAAGATAGTCTCAAGAATCTAAACAACCTGAGGACTTTTTTCTTGCTTGAATACATGTTCAGGGGGGAGTATAATGAGGAGGGAGTATAACAAGTTCACAGATACCACCCCTGCATGAGAGTATGGCATTCATGTACATCAATGACCAACACAGTTTCCTCCTTTACCACAGAGTCAAGATCTTCTTTTTCAAAATTTCTCATTCTGACATCAGATAGTAAGATAGTAACTGCAGACCTTTGCAGACACCTATTATGCACAATCATTTTCTGTATGGTTCTCACTTTAATTTGCCAATACCTTAACTTTCAACTAACCAGACAAAGATGTTTCACTCCCCTACTCAGGTGCCTGTCCATGCTGGGGTTTAAAATAACCTTTCCATTGTCTGGTGTTGGTTTATTTTCTAAAAAGCAGACCAAAAAGAAATCCAAATAACTCAAAGTTCTTCAAAATAACAAAAATTCTTTTTCATTAGTTTTTCTAAGGACTTCTTTTCTGTAGACACAAAAAAAATTTTAGTGAGAATTATGCAGGCAGTTACATGCATCACTGCCGTGATAAATTAGCCAGAAACATGCAAAATAAAAAGGATTTATTTTGCCAATTTGAGCTAACAAAGACTTACACAGTCATTAATCTATATGCAGTTTTCAAATGTATCAACGCAAAGAGGCTTAATTTATTGTTACTGTACTTCAGACCAAATCAAATATGGCCCTCAAAACTTATTAAGCTTTATTCTTAAAACAGCTAATCAAACTAGACATGTTTCTTATTTAAAAATAAGACCTTATTGCAATTTGACTTAATTTCTATAAGCCTTTTTATCTGCAAATACTCAATCAACTTACATGCACTAGAAAGATAAATTCTGCATTACTGGGCTTTCTAATTTATTGAATAATAGGCACTCAAAGGCTTTCTTGGAAAGTCAGTTCATGTTTCATATTACACTGAGCAGAACATTTGTTTGCCTTCTGGGACCTCTGTAAAACCTTCTCATTCAAGTCCTGTGCTAGGCCTGTTTTTTTTTCTCTCACAGTACTCAAAATGTCAGAGAATTTTGCAATTTTCCTTCATATTGAAATAGCTTGTCCCTGCTGTTTCTTTTAAAGATCAAGACATACCTTGGCTGTTTAAAGCATCTCAAACTGTCAAAATTAATTCATCATTCATTCATTATCTAAAGCAATTTGAACAACTTTTGATTTTGATTTGCATTTCTGTCAATTATTGCCTTATTGCCACCTGTAAAGATTGTACTGTGCAAATATAACTGGTCAATACTCGGAGAAGCACCAAGAAAACCTGAAATTCATAACTCCCTGATATTATTAAAAGACATCTAGATGTGGGATAGAAGTAGAGTTTGCAGTATCGTTAAGGGAAGACTGTATCAGATGTTTGAAACCAGCCTGGTGACATTGGTTTCCTATTCTTTTTTAATCACATGTAAAAAGTTAGTGCTCATGAAAAGGCAGTATTTTTGTAGATGGTGTCTTCGTAAATATGTCAAGACAAGAGTACAAATACCTGGAAGATAAACTTGGATATTCCAGATACCTGGAATAAACTTCCCACTCCTAAATACAATCTTTATATCCAGAAGGGAAGAAAAACAGAACATGGAAGGAGTAAAAGCTCAAAAAGATCAATTAACATTATTCACAAACAGCAAACATTCAGCAATTATTCAAAAATACACTCAGGACAAGCAGCCCGAACTGTAATCTTGCGCATTTATGCATAATCTTCAAGAACATAATAACTTATTTTACCATCTGGATTTTTTAATGCAAAATAAAGCAACTGTTCTTTTCTTTGTGAAACCAGAAAAGGTTACTCTTGTATTTGTATGTGGTAACCCAACAGCACTAGGAAAGTTACTTAAACAACTTGCATTTGGGTTTCAAACACAGAGTCACAAAGCATACATCTTCGAACTCCAAACTACTTCCACTTGCCCAACTTCCCTCGTCCAACTCAGACTATTTATAAACTAACACTCTTAAATTAATGTTGAAAATATTCTTGTTATGATAGCAAGTTACAGCATTTGTCAGTTGCTACAAAAGCACAAATAATCTTCCTCTTTTTTCATGGGGAAGTAACGAGGAGGTAAAGTCTAAAATCTTGAAAATCATAACCCAAAAGGTTTAAGTTTCAAGAAAGCCTTAAGAAATAAACAAAAAATTATTTGATACTCCTTTTTTTATTTTGCTTCAGATATGATCAATATTAGATACCTCAAATAAACACAGATTCACTCATTAACAGGCCATATTTCTCTGCCCTAATTTCTGAGAGCGCATTGGGCTAGGATTATTCATAGGAGTCTGCTGAACCAGATTTAGCCTAACAGTTCTTTAAAATACTGAGTACAAAGTAATAATACCATGACTTGAAGTACTAAGAAGCTAATTTGAAACTGCTGTTTTAGACAAGCATTCATCTAAAAGGCTTAAAAAAGGCATTTATACTTTCATGTGTTCTTAGCTTGAAACACAGATTTATTAATGTTTTTTCATGTTTTCCAATGTGCAGCTACATATCAGTCTAATTAAAATTCAAATGACTGCTTTGTAACAACTCTGCATGTACTAATGAAGTACATTTCACCCTAAACCCTTCACAGAAAATATTTAAAATGCTGAGCTCCAGGGGACTTGGCAGAACATGCCAGCTGTGTAACCTTGTGATGTTCAGTTTCCCAGGGTAAGGCAGCAAGCCTGAAGCTTCTGGGGTTGTGCTTGCACTGAAAAGCCAGCAGCTCTAACTTACATCAGGCATGAATGTACCCAAATAAGAACTCCTACCTCAAAATATTTTGGATTTCCTCTATATATCACTTATTTATCTTTCAAGGACTTTGTTATTGTATTTTATTACAGTTGATGCATTTGGTAAAGACTGAAGTAATCTGTTTGCAGTCCTTAACATATAGTCCCAAGATTATTAAAGAGTCACAAGACTTGTATGCTAAATGGGGAAAAAGACAAACCCAACCACCAAAACTCATCAACTGTGCACTTGGATGAGGGCACTGCTTTGAACAGACTGTTCAAAATGCAAACAGATAAACTGATCATGCAATGATAGCAACTTTCCTTTTTACTAGGAACTGCACTAAAAATATTAGGACTCAGAAAATAAATCACAGCCAACTGGCAGATTTTTAGCAGCCTCTAGAAACTTACGAAACCAATTACAGGGCTGTACACCCCATATCTGACTTTATTTGATCACAGTGTTTGTGTTACAGCCGTATCTCACACAAGATTTTTCAGCATAGTATCTTCTTCTTTTTATATTTTAATCTTTAAGTAATGAGATGCCTAAACAGTTACTGAGATATATAGTTATAAAGGAAAACTGGTTTAATGGGATTTTTCAGGTTTTCTTCACTTATTTTAGATCAAAAGTGGAATTCGTACATCTGTTCTACAAAAAAGCCCATGCAAACACAAACACCAAAAAAATTTTAAAAACCCCTACACAAACAAACAAGAAAAAACACCCAAAACAGCCACATCATATGTGGGTTTCTAAACATTTAGGGTTTGTTTGTTTTTACCATACATTCAGATAATGAGGGAAGTTGCAAACCACCTATTTGACTGGAGAAATTACAACTCATGTTTTCTTCATTAAATTTCATAAATTATATAACTTTGGGTTAAGTTTCTTAAGTGAATGGATGGCCTATGTCACTAATAGTGTGAAGCAACTCATTAATATTTTTAAAAAATGAGACTTTGAAATTTTTCTTGCATTGTTTAGTTGATAGCAGACATGATGGATGTACAGATATCACACATTATTCTTTCACAGTGATGGATAGTGATTTCATAGTGATTTTCATATTCTTTCTATGATGCATGCATAGTTATCATATCTGCTTTTCTTTCATTCAGTGCAGCACTTGCAGCATTATCATCAATTAACTGACCTACAATATTACTTTGATTCTGTCTTTCAGCTTTTGTCACTGTATGTTCAGGTTACATGTCATAAACTCTACCAGCATATTCAGGAATTCAGAACTTTCCTTTGGAGATTTTTTCCCAGGTGATTTATTGATTACAGTGTTACATATTTCTAGAATACATTTTGACAAGAAAATCCCTAGTATGCAATACATTTAAAGTTTTATAATAAGACCCCACATGTTCTAAATAAGCAGTATGAAGCATTCAGGGTTATCCCCAAAACCAGAGCACCGGCCTATAATAATGTCTTACTTTTAAAAATATTAAGTAAGCGAGTGTGATTTAAAAAGAAACTCTTTCCCATTCAGGAATGTAGAGTTTGAAGATAGGAAGAGTTTTAATCATATTTCATAGTAAATAATGCCTTATTAAGCTAAAACTCAACACGTATCTTTGGCAAAACTGGATTTGATAAAAAAATATTTCTTTAAGAGCAGAAATAATCCATTCCTGTGTGAATTTTAAACTTCAAATATCTGCTTCAACAGGGGATACAATGAAAAATTGACATACTAAGGTTTCACAGATTTGGATCTATTATTTTTACACTACTTAGTCCATAGTGACCTGCTGGATACCTGCACACATTTTGTTTCCTTTTTAAAAACTACCTGAGTTACAGGTGACATTACAAATATGCTAAAGTGTATTGCTATGCCTAGTAACAATGCCCACAATTTTCAGCTGATATAAAGCCATATTTCTATTGCTGCTTTACAGCCATGAAGCTCTAACACTGTTTTTCATAGTCCAAAAGTTTCACATTCATTTTAAATTATTTAATTTCCATCTCAATAAATATTTATGCTGGTTTCTGGGACTAATTGCAAGGATCACAATCAGGTCTGATGGGTATAACCACCAATCTACATTTAAGCTCAAAATTTATACAATAGTTACAAGTAAAAACCGAATTGGATATACATAAATAATAAAGATAATATTCAAAAATTTCTAAACTATGTTGCATAAAACTACATACAATGTTGTGAAAAACAGTGTTCTTATTTACATTACTCCTACGGAGCTTTTTACTGGGAAAGAATGACTCACTGAACAAAATCCCTTCTGAGCTACGCCTATTAAGACTTCATCTACCTGTGTCTAATTTATGTATGTCAAGTAGGCCAACTAATGTGTTATTATTCATAAATTCTCTTCATTTAAATTATTGAAATCAACAGTTTTAGTCAAAGTCTGCTAAATGGAGTCCTCTGAACATAAGATTACATAAGATTAAGTGCCATCTTTACCATTAAACAGGAATAAGAATTTTGGCAACATGACACAAGTAAGTAAAATGGGCCTGGAAGTGCAGCTACAAAGCCCTGACGAAATTTTCTACTAACTTTAAAAGGATGAAGTGGAAACACATGTACAGAAATGAACCACAGCAACTACATTAAACCACCTAACTAAATGGCATATTCACAGAATGACCCAACATAAACATGAGCAAACAACACTGATCTAATTTCTCAGAGTGAATAAATTTTTTTAAAACTCACTGTTTCATTATGTCAGTAACTGCTCAAAAAACATCTACTTGCATCCGTATGTTAATGGACACCACGTGCTTTTTTATCTTTCTGGATTTACACAATCAAAAATTGTGCACAATGCAGATACTGTTTCTCAGCTGTCAGAAAGAGTTTCAGACTCCGTCTCTCTGGAGACAGATTGTTTGTCTTGGCCACAGAGACTATGTTTGCTGTAAAAGACAAAAAAATAAGGCAACCCTTGCCTTCAGCCCTTACGCTCTGGAAGACAAACAGAGAAAAGAGTTTTTCTCCCAGAGGCAATCGGGGTACAGGAGTTCAGGCCAATGTCCCACCCTTCAGGGTGACACCCTTCTCCAGACACATCCATACATAATTTGACTGCTGGCATGGAAACAGCTTGCATAAATACTTAAAGAATCATACTTTCATGTAGCCTTGTCTGTGTCAGGTAAAACCTTCTCCAGTCCCCTCCCCCGATTCTCCTCTTCCCTTTAAGTATAGCCAACTGTCCAGCTCCTGCCAATTCATCTAACCAAAAAGAGGGCAAAGATAAAAATCAAATTATTTGTATTTTTCAGCACAAGAAGCAGTATGTCAGTCTTACCATCAGGCTTTATTTTCTACTTCCTTACACAGCAGTAGCATCTAGGGGCCAACAAACAACGGAGCATCACTGACATACTCTGGATAATGAAGCCAGAATTTCCAACCAACTGGCCTACACCAGTCCAGCACCAAATCTGAAGAACCTTTCTGCTCTGACACAGAAGAGACTCTTCAAAAGCAAAATGGAAAATAAGTAATCAAAAAGTCTTACCTCCATGTGAAATACCTCCTTAACTTTACAAATAGAATTATTATCAGTTTCTGGACTCTGCTCTCAGCACTGTAACTTATTATATGTAAAAATATCAAACCATAGGATCACACACTGCACTGCCTTATTCAAGAAGTTAAAGGGGGAGAAAAAAACAAAAGACAACACCAACTTGGGAGGCCCTTTTAGACCTTCAAAAACCCTCATTATGTTATCCTCCCCTCTCTCAAGTCCAAATTACAGAGACTTCAAGAGGGGAGAAAACCCCACACTTCGTTTTTATCAGTACTTTTTAATGATGTAGGTCCAGACCTTGGGGTATAATGAAATTAATATGAGTATACCACCTGCCATAAAAACAGGAAAAAAACCCAAAACCTTATGCCATTTAGAAAAGCATAACTCAGCTTTCAGTGTTCTGCTGTGCTGTGGTTCACAAGGGATCAACACCACCTTTGTAACTGACCCAGAGCTGAGTATTTTTAATTCTGCACTATGGACAGGAATAGTTTTCAGAAGCTGTTAAAACACAGTTCCACCCTGATTTTCAGCAATCATGCATTATTTAAATCTAAAGAAAAATAACTTCAGTAGCAGAAAACAATCTTTTAATGAATGGACTTCCTCATATTACCAATCCATTTATATATAGAAAGCAACAACTACCATTCAAATGTAAAGAAATAGCTCTAACTGATCTTCAGATAAGTTAATTTATGTTTTAATAAAAAGGATGGTCTTCCACACAAGGAATGAATGTAAAAGTACAGCAAACAATGATGAAACAAAATTACCTACAGACAATTACCAAAACAGAAGTTCACGAGACTGCTGGTTTTGGCTGGAGTAGAGTTAATTTTCTTCCCAGTGGCTGGTATGGGGCTCTCTTTTGGATTTGTGCTGAACACAGGGTTGGTAATATAGAGATACTTCTGATATTGCTGAGCTGGGCTTCCAGAGAGCCAAGGTCTTTTCTGCTTTCTCACTTTTACCCTTCTGATTCTCTCCCTGACCGCACCCCTGATCCCACTGGGGGAGTGAGCAAGCAGCTCTGTGGGGCTTGGCTGCTGGCTGGGGTTAAACCATGACAATGAGACTTTTGCCTTTTTTTTCTGACAGCCATCCCTTATTTTCGTTTTCTTACTTATGAAATAAAAATTCATGCTATAGATTTGACAAAACTTGTTGAAGAAATAATTGCATGAGATCACAAAAGTAAACATTTTAAATGTTGTCTTCAGCATGTCTTCTTTGGGTTTTGTTATTCTTGCTGCTGCAGCTTTTTCAATGTTAAAAATTTTTGATGGTTTATAAATATAATACTGTTATACTCTTAACACTTCCAACCTATTCCTAGAAGAAGATCTGTTTTGAGACAGATTTGCTTTGAAATTTGTAGAACTTGAAATAGAAATATTTTTTCTTGAGCTACTACACCTCTGCAGATGAGGTAGTCATGAGTTCATCTTGGGCAAGCCTGTATGTTTTATATTCAGGACTGTCTCCTATTAATAAAATTATGCGTAATTTAGACCTGATGTCTTGCTTATCTGTTATTTTTCTCTTCAAGATATGGGATCAATTTGAGCAATTTGCAGCCTTGCACTAAGTCAAGACCTTTTCTGGTCCCCAGCCCCCTCCACGAGCGAGCAGGCCAGAGGTGACAAGGAGTTGTGAAGTGACACAGCTGGGACAGCTCCAACAAACCCAAGGGATATTGCAGACCTTATGACCTCGTGCTCAGCATATAGAGCAGGGGGATGAAGAAGGAAGAGAGGGTGATCAGAATGACAGCATTTCCTCAGAATGAACACCTGCCTGCTCATGGGAACTCATTTGAATGCACTCCTTGCTTTACTTTGCCTATACGTGCATCTTTTGCCTTATCTCCCAGTGCTATTGCTGTACAGAGATAAGTATTAATAGTCAGCAATTACCAAATTTATTTATCAAGATATATCTTCAATTTGACCATTACTTAAGTAGGGTGAATTATTTAGGGATCCTGGGACAAGAAAGCGCACACGAAGAAGTTGCACTAATATAACATCAGCTATACCATGAGGACCCACATCCTGAAAGATACTGGAGAAAATCACAGGATAGTAACAAGCATTCTCAGAAATGCAAGTCCAGGATGACAGCTGAAGTCTATTACTTGTGTTTGGCCTATTACTGGTGCTTGGGTTTGCATCCCACCCTTGATCCCTGCCTGTAAATCAGATGCTACCCTACTGTTTGTATTAAAGTGCATCAAAATCCCACTGTAACTGGAAAACAGCCTCTAAGACATGCATAAAGTTTTTTTAACAGGCTCAAGAACTCTGTTGGAACTATTTTCAAATTATCATATACCTCTTCGAATATTTCCTATGTTCCTCTTTACATAATGCAACAGTAACATGCTGTGGATACAGACATGAGTAATAAAACCATTTCTATTTACTCTTATTTATAGTCAGCTTTGCTTTAAGGATTTGATAATTTTATGGCTCCCTTAGTATTTATATCTACAAATGACTTCAGATGAGTTCATCCTAGCAACTGTCAGCCCTTAAAAATTAAAACACAGATGAGCTGCATGGGCTTTCTTTTGTTTGTTTTTTTTTTACCCCCAAGCTCATGAAGAATGAGCAGAATACAGATTGTTTCATAAACAAGGAGAAAAAGCAGCATCAGCAAACAAGCGTACAAAACCGATATGAAATCTACACTGTATTCCTTGAAGACAGGAATATTCAGGCATTTCATATGGGGAGAGAGATTGTAGATCTAATATCCAAACTTACTGAATGATAACAAATTCATTAAAAAAATTTTTCAGGCCTCACAGGCAACTAGCACTACAACCACTTCTATCCTAGCACATTTTTATTGTTAAAAAGATTCATTTAAAACAGAGCAGCATGAATTACTTCATCAAGATCACTGCTATTATAATGAATCATTAATATCCTAGTGAAAAATTTATTATTATGAATAATGCATTCAAAATGATGAGACAGAAAATGAAGCATTACTCCGTGAAGTGCCAGAGGAAAATCAAAGTGATGTTATGAAAGCTGGCAAGATAACCATCATTTTTTGTTCTAAATCTTTCTAGATGTCTTTCCAGATGCTTTACCTTTATTATATTTCCTTATTGAATATTTATATTTTAACTAAAGAAAAAACAAATATGTTAAATAATGTTCTTCCCTTTCTATGAATAAAATGTCCGAGTATATCTATTACTTTGTCCACAAAACCAGTTCTGCCTCAGGAGGCCCATTCTTGTCTTCATAACATTTATTTCAGCATATGTGATTGTGAAACAAAATCCCTTCTTTGCAACAAACAGCAAAACTATTTTTTCATACTACTCTATGTACTGCATATATATACCAGAGTTCAAGAAGTGTTAAACAAAATGTGTTAGATGAGATCATTTTGATACTTGCAGATAGAGAATGCTATAGATGCTCAGATAGGGAAATAGGTCTCAAAATAATAATCATTTCAACATAAATGCCACAAAATAAAAACTTACCACGAATATAATAATTGCTCTCTTTTCTGTGAAGTTAGAATCAGAGCAATCAACCTGTCTTTTGAGTTGCAGTACACAAAAGCTGCTCTGTGGCTTACTCCAACTGAGCTCAGACAAGCAAAATAACAAGCATTATTTGGGGTGGACTTCTGCAGCTAACTAGTTTTAAAGTAAACCCAAAACAGAAAACACCACGAGAGTCCAGCCAAAGGACAAAGGACCAATTAAACTTTGAATGGGCCTTATATACAATATTCCTTATATCACTGATAGATTTGATTTGCTCCTTCTCCTTGACAGATCTGTGTATATTACATCAAAGCAAGCAATGTTACAACTGTCCTTGCTTCATGACATGAAATGACAATTAAAACACTCCGTGGTACCTTAGAATTAGATGTGGATTCCAAAAAGCAAAGCCTGTTGCCAAATCCTTCTGCAGCAAGACACAATTTCTGTTGCTCCTTGTGAACGGTTGCAGTGCACTGCAGAACCACTTCATCATCCTACCAAAAAAAAAAAAAGGCAAAATGAGAACTAGGGTTATGTTTTTGACCCACCAAGACGCATGGAAGCTTTTAGAAAATCATTGTTAAATGCACAAACTGTTGTCCCTGAACACAAGCAGAATCAAACCTCAGCATATTTTTTATTTTGAATTGTAAATGTGGGTAAATCAATTAAAATAATTATAATAACTGCATGTGTGCTTTTTCTGTTTGCCTGTCCCGGTAATAAAAGTCAGAGAAGGAGTTTTAGTTTAACTACACACTAAGTACAGAGGAGTTAGGATTTTTTTCATAGGTCAGTCATGCATTGCAAAGAAGCAGAAAAGCTTAAAATCAGTTAATTGATGGGTACCATATACATTTGAATTAACTTGTTTGTGTATATACTGCACATATTCTAGTTAGTACAACTTGGTTAGAAGGTTGTAAAGAAGTAAGTAAACAAAAGAAAAAATATTTTTCCTATATTCAGAGTCATTTTGTATCTATAGCTCATAACTTAGTGTTTTTGCAGTAAATTGAAAAGTATAATCTTGTGTAAATAAAGGATTTTTCTTCCAAAAAGTTACTGTCTACTCACTGCTGCTCCTTGTAAAGGCTGTGGAGAAAACTACTCACAGTTTCTTAACAGAAGGAGGTGTGGTGACTTTCTGAGACTTTTGCAAGCAAGGAAGACTTTGTGATAGAGGATAATAAAAGTATGGTGACTAAGCAGAATGCTAAAGCTTATCAGAGAAAGTACTAGCACTATCTTATACTTGAGTTTAATAGAATTTTATGAACTTGCCAATTAAGTGCTCCGTGCTTATCCTAATGTGCAAGCATATGAAGAGAGGCAGGAAATACTCAGAACTAAAAGGGAAAAAGAGTTGTCAGGACAGCTGTTCCAATCAGAATAGCTCTCTCAGTATTTCAGAGAAAGGAGGGTCTAGCAGGAACTAAAGATATCTTGCACACAGGAAAGCAAACAGCATGTTCCTTAGTCCTTAATACATATTAACTAAAATTTTAAATTTTACATTTAACTAAAATTTTACTAAAATTAATCCTGTGCAATAATAGTAAAGATCTTATCAAGAAGCCCCCAAAACAGAGGCAGACCCTTATTTAAATCGCAATTCTTCTAAGTAACACAATCAGCAGCTGGAGAATCTCTGTAGTAATAAGGTTCAAGTTAAAGAAAGAAAATTTTGTTGCACTGAGTTTATTTTCAAGCAAAGATTTTCTGTTTTAGAATAGAAAAAATACCATCTCCCTATGCATTCTGCCAATTCATTTATGAGTTTCCAATAATAAACTTCAAATGAATTATTATGAAGAGGCCATATTTAACAGTGTAAATAAAATTCAATAAATAGAACAATAAAACTACAGGATGAAGCATGCAATTAGAAGCAGAATGGGCTGAGACTTCAAAACTGCATGCATTAAAGCAGGAACGTTTACCAAAAAGGAGTTGTTCTTATAGGCAACTTGCTATACAGGGACATTCAGAAAAGCTCATAAAAATAAATAAATGCCTGAATTTAAATTGAACCAAATAATTTGAAGCCACCCATAAACACTCATCCCGAATTAAGCAGTTTTTCATTTGGTTCCATTTGCTTTACTCAAATAATTAAACTAGACTAAATTAAAGCATCTCAATCTGAAAAGACCAGGAGCTTACACAGGGTTTTATCAGGCACTTGAAGAAATTAATTCCTGTTACCCTTTTTAAATTGTCCCCATATGGAAAAGGTAAGAGAAGGTAAAGCATTTTTCCTTGTATACTAGCAACAGTGCCCATGCTGCAATCCACAGTCAATTGTACAGGTGAAAAGTAATAACTGATTCCAGTCAGGCATTAAATCCGAAAAACATAATACATGCACGTGTTACTGGTGAGGCTAACAACGTAAAATCCCAGCTAACCAAGAACAATCCCTGAGGGCCACTATCAAGGATAGAAAAGACCACACAGACCTGACAGCCCTGCCCAGTACTCTTTGTAAAAGTAACATCATCTGTTAAAACCCAGAGCATTTGTGGGGGAAAGCAAGTGGTTGGTTGTGTTTATTTTTAAAGCACTAAATTACTATTTCCTAATCTCAATTACACTTGATTCAAAAAAAGTTTCTTTTCAGTTTAGAAATGGTGGTGTTCAATTTAAGCTTTATAAATACACTCTCCTTCTTTCTCTTCCTACCCCTTCCTCCTCAAGTAACCACCCCAGCAGAATGGAAATTTCAGTAGCCCTGTCACCATTGTGCTTGACTTGTCTCCAAAAAGCATCACTGAAGAAGATTCTAACATTGTACCTCCACAGCCAGAAGCATGTTAACATAATAAGGCAACTTTCTACTGAAATGAACCACCAATTTTGTTTTGAACTGCCCCCTTTTCTACCATTGCAAGCTAGGTTTTTAGAGAACATCTGAAAAGTGCTCTATATAGCCCATCTACAAAAATTATTCTGTGCTGACAGCAGCAAAAATACAAGTTGGTTTGGGGCAAGTCCCTGGCGCACTTAATTTTAGTTAATGATCTAATGTATCATACCCTTCCCTGCAAACCAATTAAGCTCAACTACCAAACACACATGTACAATGTAGATGCTGACTGCTGGAGGGTTAAGAACAGGAATGCAGCAACTGCTAAATTTCCTGACACACAAACTTACTCCATTCATTTTGCAAATACGTTCCCCTTCTTCGTCTGTGCAGTGTTAGAGCATACACTGATTATTTTGTTACATACTTGCCAAACAAAAAAAGACATTTTTTTAATAAATGATTACAACTTCATAAAAATCAGTCACCCACCCATACTCTTTTCCAAAGTTGGTTTCTGGGTTGGCAGGACATGTTCAATAAAACAAATCAAATTTCATCTCTATTATATTTTCTTTGTTTTCTATGGAGATGTTCACAATAAATGTTCTCTTAATTCAGGCCTCAGAGTCACAGTGTTTTGGAACTTACTGTTCTAGTCCTGGTGGTGTTGAAGACACAGAAGGTTAAGAAAGATGTGATGCTATTGTCAGATCACATAAAAGGTAATTATGGATAATGAGTGTCACACACACAGAGCTCTAAGTTACTTTTTATTTCTGTGTCCATTATTATAGAACTGTCTAATATATGCTCCACATTAGAGTCAGTCTTCCAACATTTACTGACTATGTGTTCAGAAGATTTCTATAGGTATTCAACTTGATTGTGTTGCAGAATTATTTTAAGATACATTATTCCATTACATTTCTTTAAAGCAGACTGGTAAGTGGGTAAGCATCTCAGCCATGTTTTTCTAAACCTGTTTTCAAATCAGCAAATGATAAGCAGTTCCAGTATCAAGAGAGCTAAAAATGCATTATTTCCCTATCTTAAGTCTCACCACCAAAGAGATCTTCACCGAAGGTGGCTTTGCTCTTGGTACAAAGAACACTACAAAATGCATCATACTAAATGTCTATTAGAGAAAAATATTTTTCAGATATTTTTATAGCTTGAATTATGAGATGTCTCAAACTGGTTCATTCTTTCTAATTATCATCTCATATTAGATCATCATTGCTTTTCCTGTCAGATCAATGTAATTTATAGTTCAAACCGCTGTAACCATAGCCTTCAAAAGTTAAGCAAATACATTAACTCTCTTCATATATGACTGAAAATTCAGTAGGGTAGAGGCAATGCAAAGTTCCTGACAAGAAAGTTGGTGCCTTTTAAACACATCTGCAAATGTTGAGTTATTTAATACCACAGTAAACTAAACAGACAAAGATTGGAGAGTTCAAGAAACCAACTTCAAGCACAGGTGTTTAATGCTAAAATGAAATCACCTGTACAAACTTTTTATCCATACGGAATATAAACTCTTGGACAGTGTTTTAAGACGTGTAGAAATCTGAGCATGTCTGTGCATATCTGCACTGACAATATGAAGTGCATAGTCAAAAGAACAAAACCTTGTCTTTTATAATATACTTATAGGTCTTTGTAATAGATCAAGATAACATATTTTAAAAAACAACAGTGTGTCTCAATAATTTTGAAATAAATGAGTTTAGTATATATTTGATCTCATTAAAATGGGAATACAAAACCAGTATCTATATTCTGCAGTAACTAACAACACTATTTAATTTAAAGTTCATATTCAAAACAACCACAACAGAAAGATTATACAAAGTTTCTTATAGTCTTGAAAAAGCTTCAATACAGCTTGGAAGGAAGGGCAGCAGCACAAACCCAAAATCCCTGCACTCTTTTCCACTCACTGATATTTCTGCTACTCTTGTTCTGCTGATTAATCATTACTCTAGTAAACATCTGCCTGTTTCCTTCATGGAAATTTCAAATATTACTATTTCCATTCCAATCCCCTATCACCAAGGCAGCTTTCACTAGTAAGTCCAAAGACACTGATTTGTCTTCTATTTTTCCAGCGTGGATACTCAAAAAGCAGTATCTAGAGAGCAAGGCAAAGTAGGTGCCAAAAACCACCCAAATTCTGTGCACACAATTATCAAGTGTGCAAGGCAACGTCAGTCGCTGTAACAACAATGGAGCCCAGTCCCAGGAGTATTAGATGTGCTGCATCTCAGAGTGAATCTAACTTGGGACGCTGTCCATTTAGTTTAGATACCTGAATGAATGATTCTTCTATCCATGCTCATTCATCCTTCAGCTCACAATCTGAGCTGCTTCCTAACAGTATGGAATTCAGAAGTGCAGTAATCTCCATCCCAGAGACGTGGATGCAAGGAACAAAGAGGGATAGTTTTACAAATTATCCCATTACTATCTCCAGGTGTTTTATTTTAACCATGCAAGAAAAGCACAGTATTGGAGCTGTTACTCTTGCTACAATCTTCTGCAGAAAAAGGTGAAGATAAAGCAGCAATATACCACAAGTAATAAATTTATTTTGAAACACTGTATGTGCTTCAGCCCAAGGATGCTTAAACTCATCAGGTCATGACTATAATATTTGTATTTCCTTTCCATTTCATGACAAAAAACAGGCAACCTTTTTCAAGTATTTTCTTTGATTTCACATTTTTTACTTTATATTTTACTTCCTTGCAGAGAATGCAACAAATAACATGTGAGTTATTACTAATTTAAATAATTTGCTGTGCTCTTCACAATCTGATTACACATAATGACCTCTCTTAAACATATAATGCTGACTCTGTGTTTCTACTGTGTCCAGAAAATATACCAATCCTGAAATGGTGCAGAGAACAGTGTCACATTTACAAAATTCAACATTCAAAGATTAATATTTTTAAGTTATGCTTGTACATTCAAATTCTTACTGCTGTTTTATATGACAAATACTGTAGTTAGTGGAAGGTTTCCTCAACTTCCATATACTATAAATCAGGATAGACTTTAATTTAATATCTCAATTTTTAATAGGTCTCTCAAACACCACGCAGGTAGAGTTCTGCTTCACTGCATGCAATTTACTGTTCAGCTGTGCAACTGAACCATGCAATGGGAATAGGTGCCACACATACATTAATCTATTTTGTAGATTTACAAATAGAAGTTTAGCCAGTACAAACTACTTTGTGCCTAGGGAAACTGTAGAATACTTCTTGACTTATAAACTTCACTTCAATTTCCCTTTGCCTTGTTGAGATAAACACTAGATTACAGAGTAGAATAAAGGTTTGAAGGACCTGTGGGTCATCAAGCACAAGACTCATATAATTACAGGTAACCACATGCTAACAGAATAATAGGGTCCACAAATCAATCCCCTAAGATAACCCTAGACATCTGACCAGCAAAAAAAAAGAAAAATCAAAAATCAGATGTGACTTTTTTCCTATGATAAGTATCTGAGTAACATACACAACGCACTTTGAGTCTTGACAGAAGCCCTACTGCTACTAGTTGCCCCAGAGCCTTATCTTTTTGTGCTTTAGAAGGTAAAAAGCAACAACAGAGAAATCAAGTTAAAAGTTAAGATGGTGTTTTTCCTTCCCCAAGTCCCTGCAGACAACAAACAGAAGCCTTGAGGCACAATGTTTATGAAACTCAACATACATAACATGCAAGAACTGTGATCTGCAGAGATTAAATAGCTTTTCATCAACTGTATGGAAGACAGCAATAGAACACTCAGAGAGTAGCATTACTGTTAATTCTATTCTTGACTGATCAGTCAGCAAACTACCAAATTTGAAACACCACTTGAGGACAATGACACTAGAATTTCTCACATCTGAACACAGACTGTGACAGAAGTAAGAAAAGGCCACAAACTTCTGATTACTCTGAGCTTGAACCACAACTACACTATCCCCTTGGTTGCAGATCACCATTGCAACAGTGCAGTTCAGCCATTTTGACCCTTCATTTTCCATAAGGGAAGGACAGAGAGCAAAAGACTGATGATCCTACAGAAAAAAAAAAAAAAAAACACAAAAAAAAACCAAGAGAGATTCAGGAAAACTCCTGGGATGCAGTCTACTTAGATGATGGGAAAACTTGGTACCACTGGTATTTTTGTCACTAAACCATGGAATAGAGGACAGGTAATACTGGTTCTTAATGCATTAAAGAAGTAAGTATTAGACAGTTGGGGGAAAGTTTTCATAAAATAAATCATCTTTATGGACCAGTTTAGAAGCCTAATGATTATAAGACTGCAAAAATGCACAAGTAAGCTTCTTTCAGGATGATTTATGCATGTCTGAACTTGTCTTAGGGTGAGAAGAAGAGAGATGACTTTTCTGGTCACACAATTCTAAATGGTCTACACATTTAATTGTACATGTTTTAGTTTTATCCTGTAGGAGGAGTAATTTCCTAAGAATTCAACCTTATTCCAATGGAGTTCTCCTTTGAGAAAGAAAACCCTAGGCAGAACAGATGGAATTCCAAAGGACCAGATTAGCTGGTATTTCTCAATACAGGACTATGAAGCCAGCTGCTAGTACAATAACCATGTTACCTCCTCCTCCCTCCCCATCAAGTTCTAACTTAGTCATCAAAATAATTTTCAACATTACAGCAATGTCATGGCAATCTGCTGTATTAAACACCCATGGCAGAAAAAAAAAAAAGGCAATACCAAACCTGAAGAAAATAACCCATATTGAGTCACACAGATTCATATTCTGCACTTGTCAGAAAAAGTCTTCACTAAAGAACAATGATACAAAGAGCCTGTCAGAAAGCAAGCACTAAATATAAGGCAAAAAACTTGTTACACACCACATGGATAGTGTGATGCTATATGGCAAAGCAGCTGATCTGAGAGCTGTGGTTCAACACAATCAAGCACTGTGTCCCAGACACAGCGCCCATCCCAGTCCATGCATTCCGCAGCCACTCAAGGGAAATGAAAAGCATGATGAGAAGGCAATGAACAACCAGAATGCACAGCTCCAGCACAACCAGGTAACAATGCACCTTCTGTGCTCTGACATGTGGTCCATGGAGAAACAAGCATAGCACTGGCTTTGGTCTGGCTGGGCACTGCTGTGCTATTATAGGTGACTGTAACCTACAGCTGCACATGCTAGCCACCTCCTCGAGCAAACCATTTACTAGTGATAGCAACATGCACACAACACTGAAAGCAGATGTACTATATACATATAATCCAAATGCTTCCTCTTCCAGCTCTTTATTTCACCGAGTTATTACTGAAAGTGTCAAATTTGGTTCTTGCATTCATGTGCATGTGCTAACGTGCTCTTGATTGCTCTACTGTGTCTGCTAATGATTATATTTCCAAATTAGATGGATCATTTTATTATTTCTCACCAATTAGAATCTGTGGTCCTACAATCTTAAAAAAAAAAAAAGACCAAATTCAGCTGCCAGTGTCTAATAATAAATTTGTCTGTTACCATAGTTAGCAATGGCTAACTCTGCATCTGACACAGTTGACAGAGGAGTGGTAGAAAACATCTGCAATGAAGTATAGCTACTAAATTAAACACAAACATCTGGTGAGTTGATTTTATCTTCTTAACAGCCTTAGTATTCCAAATTCATCTCTGATGTAATTCCATCTATTTTAGGAATTTGATAAGCATTTATTGTATTACACCCTCACTCGATAGTTTGAGGCAATGCCTCTTCTACACTCAAAGGTGTGATTACAGCATGGGAGACCTCTATGCTGTATTTGATTTTGCTGGTGTGAATAACCGTAGCAGTAAAGACAGAGGTGAGAGCATGCTAGAAAAGGTGTCCACAAGATTCAGCAGGCAAACACAAGATTATCTCTATTATCTGAGTCAGTTAGGAAGGTAGCAAACTGACTCTAACAAGTATCAAGGACTTAATAACATCACAGCCTGCAATAGCTAATAAATCCTGAACCTCACCAGTATCTGAAAATGCTGTAGCTGAAAATAATCACTGAAGCATTTTAGTTTTACAACACTTTTCTGAGAAATACCTCATTCATCTCAGCTGGAAAACAGAAGCAGTTAAAGTAAATAATTTGTTCAAGGTCACAAAATACTGAGACTCAAACTGAACAAACACTTCTTTTCTGTATATTCCTATTAATGACTTCCAGAGCAAGAAGGCTCTAGGAACACACCTCTCTCATGAACAATGTCCTCTTACTTCAGACTGTGAAAACCTCCCCTCTACACCATCTCTTTCATGCAAGAATACATGACAAAAGGTTTATCAGCTCTCAGTCTTTGATCTTGTGAGCAGTCTCAGGCAGCTAAGTTTGTAATATGACCATCTGCTTGAGTCTGCACATTACATCCTAGTTCACTTTCTCTTCCCTTCATCTTTTATCAGCAGTATTTCTTGAATTGTTCCAATTCAGTGTTCTGACAAACTGGTATTTTGTGGCAGCCCAATCAATCATGCGACTTTCCCCTCCAATTCCCAAAGACTCACTTGTCACTCTGTTTATTTTTGGAGCAAGGGGAAAGATTCATTCCCATCTTCATCTGTTTCAGCCATGTAATCCTCTGTCAATATTTCTCCCTGCTTTCATTGTGAAGCTGCTGTAGTTTATGAGATTAACCCTTTGACTTCACACATTTACTGTAAGATACCTCCTTGTTTCCATGAGAAGTCTACCACCTTTCTGAATTTTTCTTAGACTAAATCAATTTTTAAAAATTCTCTCAGACTACTTTTCACAACTTCTCCTCTAAGCATCTTTGATTTATGACCTATTCTTTCCTAAAGGCCATTAAAAAAAACCATTAAGATGAGATGTGGTACCTTCCCATTAACATGTTGAAAAGAGTTATTGTCAATATTCAATCTCTACCCAGCTTAAAATGCCACCAAAGGCCACACACCTGGAGCTGAACCATATTATGAAACCCCAAGCAATCATTACATTGAAAACCCAGTTTCTAGACATCTTCACTATATAATCAAGAGCAAAAGAGATCTTCATTTCTTCATTAAAGGTATTGGTTGTAGCTTCAGAAAAGGGACAAACATTCACCATCTCCAAAGAGAGCTGCTGTTCAACATCTATCTCTTCTTAACCTGCCCCAACATATCCATTTCCCAAAACATCAGGGTACAAAATAAAAACTGCAGTAATCTTAAAACACTACACTATAAACTTTACGTCTAAGAAACTACAATGCCTAGATACCAGGAAATAAATATCTTTTGTAGGAACAGTGCAGCTGACAGGCAGAACACTAAATTGACAAAAGTGGCAGATAAATTTCACTCCCAGATCTCCCACCAAACTTCTCATTCGTCAAGTAACTCCCCTGTGCTTAAGACCTTTTTCCCCAACTTATTGGCTGTATTTGTTTAGCCTTTAAAAAAAGACTCACAAGAAAAAGCTTCCATAAGTACAGTGATAGAAAAATATATACAATACAATAAAGCAGCTGGAAGTCGGCTTGGTGGCCTTACCTGCAGGGACCTGGGAACAGGCAACCATGAATAGGTCAGATGCTTGGTTCCAAGGCTGCCTGTGGCCTGCAGCTGAGATATTTTTCCCCTGTTCAGCACAATTATCATCAGGTTTGAACAGTACTCATATTTTGTAAAATCATAATATCAAAATCTCTTTGCTCTTCTCCACAAGTAAAGAAGGTAAAAAGAGGTAGCTGGAAAAATGGGGACTGATATATTGAAACAGCAGTGATTAGTGATTTTGACTACACCCAGTGATTCAAGTCAGAGCTACATAGAGCAAGAGAACATCAGTTACAGACCACCATGCTCCCCTGAATAAGGAACTCTTTTTATGGATTAAATTTTAATTTCTTATCCATCTATCCCTTAAAAAAAAAAAAAAAAAAAAGTGGCATTTGCCTCTGGATTTCCAGATATCTCAAAAAATTTTTATTCTCAGGTGTACTCTGTTACTCCCTGATTTTCTAACCCCACTACTTGGAGACTCCAGTTTTAAAAGCCTCACTGATATGTCCTTTACCTCAGTTCTACTGATGCACACAGAGTTGGCCACAAGTCGTACTGAACAGTAGGGAGAAAGGAAACTTTTCTTGGCCTTTCCACACAACCAGGGTTGTCACTACAAGAAAGACAAAATGCCAGAGGCAGCCTGATCTTGATCACATTTAGGAATAAATCACTATACCTAGCATATTACAGTTTATATGTATATTGTGTGGAAAAAAAAAAAATCTATTTTGGGGGAGAATGTTCTACCCATAACCCCAGCTGCCAGTCAAGGCAGCAGCACTGGGATAGCCAAGGATGTGAAGCCTGCTAGGCAAGGTTGAAAAGGTCCTTTTTTTATTGTCAGGCATTTTCAGTCCTAGTAATGGTACTCAGCTTTACATGGAAAGTGTTATCAGGAAAGCATTCTTCCAGCCAGAAACCTCAAATCATATTGACAGTTCTTGTTAACTTTATCCCAATTTTGAATCACAGTACTTAAGCTGTATTTATTTAACAACTTTAATCAAGTTGTAGTACAAGCTACACCATGGGAGCCCTGTTTTTAGTGAACTCTGCTTCAAGAAAGATGTTCTGGACAATAGTAATTGAGCCTTTTATCTAACTTGGCATCTCTACTTTTACCTCACTTTTATGGTAACAGAAAACTTGAAAAAATATTATTTTGTTTTTAAAATTATGTTTCAAACCAATGTAATATAATCCATATAATTGCCCTGATATGTCCTAGGAAAAATTGTAATTAAGTAAAAGCTATTCATTTTATTTGTGACATCATGACATACCATGATTACAGAACTTACCTAGCAAGAGCTGTCCCCTAAGTAGTCTTTAAACAACTGATGTCCCATTTACTCTGCATACTGTAAAAAAAACCCCACACGTATAAGGGCCATAGAGTGACAGAAGTCTTTCCTAATAGTAGTAGGAAAGATGCTACATGGTAGCAATGAGGTGTAGTAGACAAGGTGAGAAAATAATCCCAAAATATTTTGACAGGAGCCAAGAGCTCTAGCTGGCCTCTGGGCTTGCTGTTTCTGACATTAATAGGTTACTTCTTGGTAACTCCTGAAATGCTGTGAAATAGGGGATGGGGTGGGGAGGCAGATCTGTGGCATCCTGAAATGACATCTCCAGCATCAATACCTTGAAAATTGAAGCACTTGAACAGGTCTTATCTGCAGCATTCCCTCCTCAAACAGAGCATATTTTGTATTTTACACAGAAGCTGACAGGCAGGGTCTGCCAAAGGTCAGATTACTGTGGCAGAATTTAGGTCCAGATCATCCAGAAGCCACATAGCCATGGATTTTAGTGGGCATAGGATATTGCTCTGTACTTTACCAAGTGCTGTAACTTGCTACTATTCAATCAGTACTGGAGAATGAATCATAGAATGTCTCCCCCAGAGAAGGATACACTATATATTTTGTGACTATTGCACTGACATTCCATCTCCTTTTTTTGTTATAGACTGAAAAATAATTTTAGCATACAAAGACTGAAAGATTCAGTGCAATAGTAGCATAGGATTGACAATTTCTGCATAAGAAATGAAACCACCCTGAGGTGGAAGACTTGGTTATTAAAGACTCTGTGAAGCTATTAACAGAATAATAAGCAGATCCCCATGCATTCTGTGCTGATCCTGCCCTTTGAAATAGTAAAAAATTATGGGTTCCTAAAAGACCTTTTTTTACCCCAGTTTTCAGGGCACTCAGTTATTTAATCATTTATCTTGAGTCCTTCACAGTCTTCCTGTGGAGCTGAACAGTCCATCGAAAAGCTGGGAGATTGAACTAACACACTGTATACTGCTAACTTAGAAACATTAGGGAATTTTCAGGCACACAGGAAAATGGCTTTCTATCAGCAGGTTCTCTAGCCAGCAGGTAACTCCTCACAGATTTTAATCAGGTGCAGTGACAGAAGGCTGCAGTGAACTGTGAGTCTCAAAAAGATGTTATTAAGCAGGTGCAGAAAGCCTTTCAGGCTTGTGTACATGTTGCAATGTAACATTCAGAGACAGCTCGATTTTTATTTCCTGTTTAATTCCCTTCAACAAACTCACCAGCTATTGTATATGAGCCAGTGAAAATGAAAATTATCACAGAGAATATTGAAACAGCAGGAGTATGTTTCAGCTACTTCAACTCTAACTTTCAAATGCTTCAGCACACAAAATTATGCACAAGGACAAACTTAAACACTATAAATCACAAGTTTATATTTGCATACTCATGTTTTGTTCTTTCATACATATAATATATATTTTTTTTTTTTTTACATGACATGGGATAAATTATCTGCTTCACTCTACTCCCAACTAGGAGAAAGGGCAAAAACTGCAAACATCAACTTCTTGTTATATCTGTTTATACATGGGAAATAATATTTCTGTATTACATTTTTTTTAATCTCTACATTTTCCCAAACAAACAAATGTTAAAAGTAGATTAAAAATGGCTGAAAGGAAAAACTCTCAAATACTGATTTCATGATCATATGCTGAACTCCATTTTTCTTTAGAAAAAAAAATTCTGTCATTGCTCCCACTATACTGTGAGAGTACTGGGACTGTAAAAAGTATCATGTTATTATAGGAGCTGTATCTGAAATACTAGTAGGCCTTCCAGACTGTCAGAATTGCTACTCAAGACAACAGAAAAATAAACATTTTTATTTCCAGTACAAGGCTCTACATATAGAGCCTGTTTTTCACAGGCTGTTCTTTATCAAGTACCACGCTTGCTAAAAATCACACTATTAGTTGTAAATCAGAGACGTCTGAGAAAGAGAAAAGAACATTTTAACCAGCGAATGGATTCAGTATAATGGTTTCATCTGAGCCAATGAAAACCAAGACTGGATCTTTTAATGTTGGGCAGTTTTTCTCTAATGTTCTTCATAAGTTACATTACTAAAGAGCTGTGCTGGAATATTTTAAAATTTCAATTCTTAATGTAAGATATGTCTAAACCACAGAATACAATGTAATAACTCATATACTTATTACAAAGAATTTCACTTACCATTATCATTTTTCTTCATTCATTTCAACTGATGTTTTAACATTTACTGTTAAAACAAAGGCATAATCCACAATTTCATGGAAGTTCTCACATTGCCTCAAACAGTACATTCATGTAAATTCATTTTGGGACAATTATATTTCAATGCTCATTCTTTAAATTCACTAATTTTATTGTTTATTTAAACAACTTTTAAGTATGGCAGCAAAGCTATGCTGACAATCATCTGTGTACCAAAGAGACTAAGAACCATGATCCCTTATGTGTTTCTTTTGGCTCTACTGAGTCCATATGGCTCACTGAGGCCCTGAAAACCCTTTAGACTACGATGTACAACCTTTAATGCACCTAAAATTCACTCAGCTAAGACTGTTTAGCTTAATCTGTCATTTACAGCTACTCTTTACAGCTTCAGCTTACTTTGCAGCGGGTGGCAGGACATCAGTTTTCCAGAAAGCGAGACGCCTTGTGAAAGCAGGACTAAAGAGAGCCCTGATAAACCACCCTTTGCAGGTATCTCCACTCCTTGGACTCTTGCAATGATCAGCTTTGGCTGGTGTGACCAACACTTAGGTGTCCCAGTTTAAGTGAGGGGAATCCCCGTCTAACCCTGCTTACAGCAGCCTATCCAAAAAGAGGCAACAGGTGAACTTTTGCCTTCTGCAAAAGACTCATGTTTTCAGTGAAGAGGCAGTATGAAAACTAACTCACAAGAGCTGAAGGCATCACATGGCAAGAAATTTAGACAAGCTTTGCACAACTACTGAAATTACAGCTGTATCTTTAATAACAACAAATAGCACAGTGTGAACTGGATCTTCATATTCTTTCATTTCCCAGTGCTTCAGCCAAACCCAAGTAAAGACCAAGCAAAGAATACCTAGCTTATTAATTTCAACCTGACTCACATGTAAATCTGGAGATATTCAAAAGAAACTGTCAGTTATTTATTCCATCTCTACTCACAAGGCCAGTTTCTCCCTGGTATTAACTTAAAACCACATGCAATCCAGCCTTCAGCACTGAAACTGCTAAGGGGTGGCCACAGTCAACATAATGGCAACATGAATAAATCCTGAGGCAACTCAGGATTTACAGACCTCAGCTAGCACCAACTGTGAGCCAGCCAAACTCTCCAGTGCTCAACCAGCTGCTCCAAAACATTTAGATGAACCAGGAAAAGCATATGAAAAATCTGTGAAGAAAGTATAAATTTTTGTGAGGTTCTAGCAGTCCAGCTTCCACACAACTGGTTGTCCCAGGATGAGGAGCAAAATTGCTGCGGTCAGGCTTTAGGCACCTCTGTCCAAGCTAGTGCCATTAGGAAAGAAACTAATGCCAAGAAAAAAAAAAAAAAACTGAATAGCTGGTCTAAGTCCTGCTCTACTTCTCATGTTAGGTCACCATTACCAGTTGTCCTCATGTCCAGTTTTATGGGCAGATAGATAATACAACTAAAGAAGATAACAGAACTAAAGTACAGGTCAGCAGTCACAAATTTTCACAGTAAGTACCGCAGTAGAAAAGGATATTGAATAAAAGCTGGCAAGCCTGAGGCTTGACAGAGCATGCTGGTAGGATTACAGCACACAGACCATGGAACAAGATTGATGTATGCATACATACATACACAAACATTCACACATACACATATATCATTAGCAAATCAGTATAACTGTAGTTAAAACTTAGAATTCCAGATTTCTGGTTTGACTTGGCTTCTGGCTTCCAATAATTCATCTTAAGTAGTGATAAGACATACAAATTTTGTCTTTTCCCCACACGCTGTCATAAATTTTAAGAATATTTATGGCTAGGTAGAGATTTTCTTGACCCTTGCTGAACAGGCCATTGATCTCAATACCACAGTGGTAAAAAAATATGAAAAAGAAATCTCTTTGGAAAGAAAGATATATAGACTAGGGCAGACAACGTGGACCACAAACTTCGCTCACACAAATGCAGCTTATTCTCTACTTCAGTACTGACCTCCTTTTAGGTACATCCTAAAGCCCACATTTACTATTGAACTAGAAAAGTGGTGAAAATTAAAGGAAAGTGAAGCCTACAGAATGAAATTATATAGGCCTCTTTGTGCCTTACCACCTTAAAACATCACAGTACGCAGGAACTAAATCAGTTTAAAGCAGTAGGTCACTAGTACAGCATAGACAACCCTACAGAACAACCACTGGCCTTAGTGCTCCAGAAGGGAAATGCTGCTATGGTTGCCCAAGGAACTACAAATTAACTGACAAGATACTTTTCTGCTATGGACAACACAAGTTGAAGAAATATGAAAAAAAAATCTTGACATCACCATTACATTGTTTATTGCAGCTGATGACTCAAACCTGCAGGCTTTGCATTTGAATTGTTCTAAAAGGGGTAATTTTTTTCTGAAATACTGAGACTTGATCTTTACTTAAAGGTAATGATGTTTTAAAGATGGCTTTTTAGGACCTGAGAGCCTGAAATCTGTCACACATACTTAACTAGGAAATTAAAGCTTATATTGATGTAGTGATAAGAATACTGAGGCAAAATCACAGATTGCAAAAATAAAAACTGCTCAGATGCTCCAACTCAATTTTGGCTTTCTCAAGAAACCCTTACATTAATAATACAACATTGTAAGACTGATTATATTTATTCTATGACATGCTGAGAAGCTTTCTGGAAGATGCTGCTTTTGGCAGAAACACACTGCACTATATCATATTGCTAATGGTAGGCAAAGCCTAACAAAACCCGACTTAAAACATTACTAAAATACACAGTAACAAACTGAAAGTAATCAAGGTACGCCTTTGCAAGACATATTCTATTAAAAAAAAAAAAAAAGGAAAAAAAAGAAAAGAGATCGATAACAGAAATATGTTTATTTTAGGTTTATTTTCACAGCTTGAAAAATATCTTCTGGTGACTGCATCTGCTCGATTTACCCAGAGAGGTCTACACATGTGTTCAGTTCCACTTCACAGCTTAAGAGGAGGGGGAAAAAAGGAAAAAAAAATGTTTATTTGATTGGTTGGGTTTTGACATTTTCCAGTTAAGCTGGGGTTGGTGGGAAGGATTGTCTTTCAACATTAGATTCCCTTTAATTTTTGCAATTAGATGTGCTGTCTAATTTTGTTATCAGAATGCAGCTTCTAATAATATTTACACAAATTCAGAATGCTTTCAAAATCCCTAAGTGTATACCTATGTAGTTTCACTATAAGCAAAATATTTTGTTTAAAAAAATAAAAAAATTTAGGCTTCATAGTGCTCTTTTCCAAAACATATGATTCAATTCTCTTGGTCTTATCTCTAAAAACCAAAATCAATTTTTTCAAGTCCCTCTTTCATGTTCCTTCCCTATTTATTCTCAAGTCAGAAAACAACTCTATAGAGTTTTTAAGACAGACAAAAATACCAGACCAGCAACATTTCCCAGAAACAGAGTTAAATAACTGCATTGAGTTAAAGATTTAATTGTAGCATTCTGATTAAAAAGAAAACAGATCTTACAAACCTACTCAGAAGTACAAAGGCAGTAAGAATAAACATTCATATAAAGCAAATACTAAGAAATAACACAAAAAACTAGTGCTGAACGCCCTTGCCTAAAACAGACTGATCCTCTACAGAGGACTTGCAACAAAGCTTAATGACTCTAAACATACAAGCCTTTCTTTTGTCCTCTGTTTATTTGATTGGTACACTTTTCTAACTGTCAAGAAACTGTCCATAACTATCAGTTCAATTACCATTTCCAAACAGGTAACACCTGGATTAATCTCACGGCATCAGATAAGTTCCTTTCTCCAAAATACGGTATATGCTTGTGCATATAAACCATACAAGAAAGTGCCAAAATCTTGATTTCTCCAGCACAGTCATGGCAGGTAGAGCCACAACTCCTTGTGTCAAGCTTGGATCCCTCACTTGCTCCTCAGACCTCCCAGCTGATACTCTGTCCTGGCTTTTCTCAGGAACATCTCTCTGCCACTGCATTTTTTTTCTACACCAGTTTCTCCAAGCTTGAGTTCCTTTGCATCTGAATTACCAAACCACCTACTTCTCTTGCCTCAACAAACACATTCTCCTTCAACTCCTAACTTGCTAAAAAGAAAACATAAGAGGAGTTTCCTTAAACTTTTGCTTTGAGCCTTTGTCCCCTTTTTCATCACCTTCTTGCTTTTCCTCATGCCAATTTGTACGTATAGCCTAATTTTGTTATTCATTACAGATGGTCAAGATATGTAGTACCTGTTTAAAAAAAAATATTGGGGAGTGGGGCCTAAGAACAGATGAATAGTAAATGACAAGAAAATCACTTT
Source organism: Dicaeum eximium (assembly GCA_013396995.1). Classification (NCBI taxonomy): domain Eukaryota; kingdom Metazoa; phylum Chordata; class Aves; order Passeriformes; family Dicaeidae; genus Dicaeum; species Dicaeum eximium. The sequence goes on along the minus strand of VWZP01007825.1, from coordinate 1,570,171 downwards.
TACATTAAAGAAAACTTCATGTAATTTCACACTTTACTGCCTTCATTTAGCTTTTAGGAGAACTCCATAGCGCTCAAAAAACTCTTGTTGCAGCTTTATGCATTACTGAAATCCTGAACATTTATTGGAAACATTCTGTATTAAAAAGCAAATATAAATGCCTAATTCCTATATAAAAATAAGAGTTTATGTGCAAATAAAGCCCAAGCATTTTATTTGCTGTTACTGCTAGTGGCTGCCTAAGAAGCTTTTACAGTTTAGAAAGTTTATATAACTTTCTAAGTGTTTTTAACCAATCTCCCTGGCAAAGCCAGAAAACAAGCTACTTCTCCAAGAACAATTACACACAAGTTAGATGCCTTTTGGGGGGATTTAGATCCTTAAGAATCATAGCCATTTAAAATAGATATTTGAATGTGAAAGTAAATATTTACATACAAGAGGGTGGTTTGTACTTACACGAAATTCCTATTAAACCTCTAACCAAATAGGAAAAAACACATGCAAAGATGGAGAAAAAACATTCCAGAACCCTAGACCCTATACCCTTTGCTGGGGTATTTGGCAGATCTTTCCACACAGACACAGTCATCACCTCCGCGCACACGTATCCGGAATGGCAGGTGATTCCCAAACAGTCCTCAAAGATGCTGGGCCAATAAAAGAGTACTTGCTACTACGAATTAAGACTAGGCAAGCCTTGAGGCATTTCTAAGGGACACAGGAGGAAGCTACTCCAGTGCAATGCCTGCAGCTCTCAGCTTCAAAGATGTCTTGCTCCGAATCCCTCTTTCACCTCAGACCGCTTCTCTCATCTCGTGACAGCAGCGAGCATATGCGGCTACACAGGAGGGAGGGAAAACACGCTGCACTGCCAAGCACCAGCAACAACAGAGCTTGGGAACATCCTCATGGCTTCCACACCACGTCTGAGACAAAATCAGCTGCAAGATTGGCTAATGAAACTACACCCATTTTTTCCCCGTGTCATGAATACAGTGTGATACTGAAATTCCACAAAATTTACGACTAAAAAAGGTTTCTCAGCCAAAAAATCAAGTCATCAATTTGTCTAGGTATTCCTGGAATGGGAGACAAGTAAGCTGAAAAAAATAAAGAGTAGATTTATTTTGAATTTGTATTGTTAATTGTTAATTTCCCTTTCTTAAAACAGGTTTGGAGGAGAAGGGGATTTTGTGTGTTTTCTTTCTGTATGGATGTTAATTTGTTTTAATTTAATTGTCTAAATATTACCTCTGGCTTCATATTATTTACTTACTCATATTTTCCCAGTTTTAACAAGTTGATGTTCCCAGGATAAACCACAGATGTTTAACTCACTGTTCTGCAAAATTCCTGATCTACAAACAATTGTGGGGGTTTTTTTAACGATACACCATAAACAGGACTCACTGTTTATTCTGAAAATAAGACAGTTTTGTCTTATCTACTGCAAAATCTCACAGCCAGAAGCCCCCAAAAGTTTAATCACAACACCTTCTCTATAGAGTACAGAAAAGAAACCAAAAAACCAAAAATTTCTTCTTTGTAGGGCAAGCAGGGTGTTCTTTTTTCTACAGTATTTACAGTATTGAGCTTGTTTTGCTTATTTTTAATCCTAGAGTTGCCTACAACAAATTTACACAACTCCATGGAAGTGAATTAATTGTGAGTAACTTTTCCTGAAGGTTATTAAGAGAAATAGATATTAAGACCCTTGGTGTTGCAAACTGCACTTCTTAAAAAATACCTGCCTTGCAAAAATATATACATCATTTTCTGTCTGGCATAAAAACTATAAATTTTAATGGAAATTGAAACATTTCATTCAGAAAGAAAAATCCCTTTAACATAAACCATTTTGAGGTAAAAATGTCTTCACAGATATTTTTATGAGCTCTGATACTATTATAGCTATAAAACTGACCTCCAGTTTAAAGAAAAAGAAAATTCCATCTGGCTCTCAAGAGCTGGAGATGACTCATTTTTGCCTCACCACTGCTGCTATCTTTTGGCATATTCTCCTATATACATGTTAAATTTAGCAAATCTCTCTGATCTCCAGATAGAGAAAATGACTATGATTGCATTTTGATGTTCAGGTTTTGCTAAATTCTTAATGCTTCAGTTTTTTAACTTGTAAAATGCAGCCATTCAGCAAAAGCATATATAATGAAGTGTTTAACTCACAGCAATGAGCAATGCAAGAACATAATTTTTACTATGGCTCTGGTCCAATGGCTGACTGACCTGCCAACAGACCTTTAAGATGGTGTTCAATTGTTTGGGATTTTTTTTAAGAAGTATTTTTAGGAGCTCTATTAACAATCTATTCTAGTCCTTGACAGGATGAGAAGCCATCACAGAAGACAGACAAGCTGCTTAGTTCCACTTCTCCATGTTTCTACTCATAGAGTTGAAATTCAAGATCCTAATCCCTCTCCATTCACGCAGTGAGCCAGGATGGGGGAACCCCTTACTTGCTGAGGATCAGGCAGGTCTCTCAAACACCCTGAGGGGACTGTGTGCTACCACATATCTTAGCATTAGCAGAGTTACTCAAACACAGGTCTTTATCCAGCATAGTGAGGGCACTTCTATTCAGGCCAGCATTGCTGGCAAGTGCACAACTAAATGCCTCTGACGGATCTCGGAGAGACATCCACACTGAATTCAAGGGGCTGCAATGGGCATCTCTACTCAGAGCTACAGAAAGGTGAAACCAAGTCAATCACCTTGACCTTTATCTGTGTACCCAAAAAATAGAAAAAAAAAAACTTAACTTAAATAAACAGCATACCAGATGATGCTAACAGCGATATGACCTCCATGTTGTTATCATATACATCAAAGATCTCCTTCCATTCATATTTAAACCTGTAAGTAAAACAACTGCCAGATTATATACCATGAAAATTATTTAAGGGTAAAACTTAGGGTGTTGTCCTTTCTTATTGGCACTGAAAATCTGCTAAGGTCTCTGATTTCCCACATTACTAAGATAAGCTTAGTTGCTTTTATTCAATGTCATTAAAATTAGAATCTAAAGAAAAGCTGCATCAGTGGTGAGCTATGATAAGAAAGCACTTTATCATACTAATGAAGTTGATGCTTTAATAAGACAGTTGAAATCTGAAGCAGTAAATAAACAATTAGCAAAAATACCGGAATAGAGGAATTAATGGGCTGAACAAGATGCTCAGAGTCTCAAGAAAATAAAAATATTATTGATCTCTAACCATGCAGCTCTCAAAGTTTGGCCCCTGAGAAATTGTCTTCCATCAGTAATAAAGAATGTGGTAAATCATAATTAAATTACTTAAATCATTGCACAGTAACAAGATCCTCAGCATTCTGTTGAGTTTAAAAGCAAATGTCTGTACTTTAAGCTTGTACATAAACGGAGGTAATCATATGAAGCAGCCTTACATAGGTTGTCTCTTTTCAAATGTCTTTTTAAACAGACATCAGGTATTCACTAGAAGTGACTGTACTGTTAATAACCTCATCCAAGAGCCCACATAAGGTTGTCAATGTGCTTTAACTATGCAGCAATGCACTGGAGAGAAAAAAAATTAACAAAAAATGAAAAACCAAGAAAAACACTTGAGGTGATATTAGCAAAAGCAATGGACTACCTTTCACTGCAGTAATCCATTAGTAAATTAAAGTGAGGATATCACCCTCATATGGCCACTTCAAAAGCAGAAATGCAGCATTTTCAGAAGGGGAAGGAAGCCATGCAATCTCACTGTCACTGCATGTAGGATTCAGGTGACTGGCAAGTCAGTCTGTTAATAGACACTGGACTCTGTCCACAAAATGCTAATGGACTTGTTCATCCACACCCTGACATGACTCCCAGCAGACAGCTGAGCAGTGCTTACATTGTTAGACGCACTGTGTTAAACAGAAGGACGTCACCTCTGACTTCACAAGCTGCAAACTGCTGGAGGCTGAAGCAATCTTCTGGCTAAGCACCCCAACATGACTGCACCAAACATCCAACTTACAGTTGCCTCAAACTTACTGTGTTTATTTCTAACTCAAATCTCATGAATACCACTGGACCTCAGAAATGCAGCTTTGCAAATCCTCTCCTTTGTGTTGTGTTATAAACTTCTACAAGCATTGAAGGGCAAGTAAATATGACACTCTGTTCTGTAATTGCTGGAAAACAACTGGATAAAGTCAAAGGCAGGGAGGCCATTCCACACTGAATGAAGGGTGGTGAGATCCTAAAGTGTCACTTAATCTACTACTGTATCTTCCTCTCTCTTTTAATGAAATCTCTAGGTCACCCCTAAGATGCTCATTACAAAGAGCAGAAAATTAAACCCTCATTTCCATCTCATTAATGTACACATGACTCTGCCACGGTGCGTCAGAGACCAGCTTGGTGACAGTCATTCCTGCAGCCAGCTTCGTGGTAATAACTCCTTAATGGCAGGCCTCCTTTCTTCCTGACAAAAGAAGAAGGCATTAAGAATACAGAGTGGTTTGGGAGACAGGAAACCATATCTGTTCAGTCCTATCTAAAGCAGTCACTGGGGACAGTGAGCAACGGGTGTCTGCTGATAGCTGTCTTACGGGCCAGAAAGAAACAAAACGATCAAAGAAAAAACAAACAGAGATAATGTTCACATTTCAAAACAAAGGCACTACAGCTGTCAACTCTAGGCAAGGTTTTATAGCCCCTACAGAGATGCCAGTGAAAGAATTCTCACTGATCCTCAATTCTCCAAATACATGCAGAATGGGCCCTGTCAGTCAGGGCTGAGGTTTTGCCATGGCAAATCTCACACAAACATCTCCAGTCTTTCCAGACCTGGCTCTGTGGGTAAACCAACTGCCTCTCCCTTTAGAATTTTACATCTCAGTTCTAGTACAAACATGAGCTATATTACTATAACAAATAATCCACATTAAGAATAAGTTATTCAGCATATAGTATACTGGTATACTAATAGAATACTGGTAGAATAACAAGTGGCTTCATCAAATTAAAGCAACTAACATCCAGACATATTGCTCCATCCAACTCCTATATCTACAATCACTTTTTTAGACAGAACCCAAAATGAACACAAAAATAAAAGCAGTTCATCAGGGTTGTGGTACTTTTCTTGGACTTCCTTACATTTCAGACTGCCCTAGTTCAAAAAATCTCTTTTTATTTCAACCGAAGTCATACAGGAGGTAAAAATGCTTTTTAAAAAATCCACCAGCTTCCCTTGTTGATGCAATAACATGAGAAATACATGTTGGAGATTAATACACTACTCACTGATTAAGGAGAGTACAAAGGAGAATAATATTCTTCAAACCACAATAGCCACCAAGCTTTAAGATATGTGGCCACATGACCCCTATCCAGCAGCTACAGGAATGTGTCACAAACACAGCTTAGCAAACTGAGGCCCCTAACTGAAGGATGCTGTAGACCCACCTACAATCAAGGATTCTACAAGAGAACACCAAGAATCTTTCACAAAAAAATAAAGGAAGAAAACAGGGAAATTCTTAGATGATGTAAATTTAGGGTGGCAGAACAAGAAAATGCTGGAAAGAGAGAATATTTTTGTCATTTCTGTCTTCTTGTTGTTCAACCCAGCCACAAAATAGGGGATATGCAGAATTAAGCATTGGAATTATGGAAGACTTTCCAGTATGTTTTCTAACAGCTCCTAAGGCTTAGCACGATTAAAGATTATGGAGAAATAATTTATATAGTCTTTGCAGAAAGCCACAAAAGCAGGAAATTATCTGAAGAGTCTTTCGATAAATTTAGTTCTTGAAAGTTGCTGAAACTCAAGAAAAGGCTTACTGCTTTGGTAGGGTAAAAAAAATCACAACTTAATCAGATAAAATTTTAATTTTGAAAGGGCTTTTTTCCCCCTTTTTTTTTAATCACCACCCTCTCGCAGCAAAAAAGGAGATTAGAATAATGCCTGCAGGCTTTTAAGTATGGTTATACTTTAATGATAAACCGTGTTCTGTATTCTAGAACATGCACAATAATAAGTATACTCTTATAAATGGCAAAGAAAGTTACACTGAAACCAATATAAGCATGGTAGACCATTTCTTTTTTCATCCCTTCACTCAGAAAAAAATCAGACCTCCTCCTTCTTGAATCAAAGTGCTTTAGTCATTTTTGCTATTACAGAAATTTAACATGAAATTGTTAATATTTAACTGCCAAACAATAGACAACTCTCAGAAATCAAAACAGTATTCATATGCTAAAAACATGTCAACGAAAAATAAAAACTTCTATTTAAACACAGAGGACAAGTCTGGATTAGAAACTGCAACTACCTGAAAAATTATATATCATATTATAAACATGACTTTTAAAACAGTACAGAAGAAAAAAAACTGAGGTGGAATTGGAGAGGAAACAATTCTGGTTCTTCAGAAGACAGCACAACACCCACAATTCTAAGAGGAAAATCCCTGACATCCAGCAGTCCAATGTACAAGAAAATCATAATGAGTCACCTGGATGGATGATGGCTGACATGTGAGAACCTCTCTTCTTTTGACTGAATTTGCAGATTCATTATTTTAAAAACTGGTAGCAGACTGTTCCTCATCCTTACAAGAGAGTGGACTATCTATGGAAATATGCAAACTACATTTGGATAACTGGACACAGTTAATTTCTATTAAACATAATTGTTTAGGTAAATGTCTGTGTTAGTTAAGCAAAAAAAAATGAGCAATAATAAGGACACAAAAATAAATTTCTTTCTTCCAATACATGTCAGTCTGCAGGAGTTTGATATGCCAACCCAACAGCCCAGACAGCTGATTTGTCATCAGCAATTCATTAGATAATTCCAGAGAGCAACCTGCCTGTAATATACTGGTCTTTTTGAAGGATTCTGAAATAAAGAAGATACCTCCAGAGGCCTGGATTCAAAGAAGGATTTAGCTCTTCAGTGTTTACATCACTTCAAACAAATGGGAAGGTACTAAAAATGTTTTGCTGAGACTGGGCTATGTCTAACCACAGGTGGAAACCAAACAGGTCTGATGGGAAACCGTGAATAAACAAGTCAGTTCACAACCTTCATTTAAGTATGCACACAGTCACATATCCTCACACAAGATCATGCATCTTCTCTGCATCTCCCTCTTCCCATTCACATTAAAGGGTTTCTGCCTCTCTTCTCTGAAGCAAGTCTAGATAAAAGTAATAAATAAGCAACATTTATGATCGCCGTTGTTCTACGAACAGAGCTCATCAACACTTTAAGTGGTTTCTGCGTGAGATTTCAGACACAGCTTAGCAACAACAAATCTCATACTTAAGCTGGCAAAACCACCATAATAAAATGCTCTGAGTCATAATGTAATTTCCAAGGCACTAATAGTGGAAATAAAATTTTTGCTCTTCAAGATCACCTAGTTATAAGTCCTCTATATCAAGTATTATTTCCAACTAATAAACACACTAAACTAAAATTTGAAATGGTATCTTAAATACTGTGAAGCACAGATAATTGAAATACAGTTAGACCTCATTTTCAAAAAAAAGACAGTGATTAATTTAATTCTTCGTAATACTGACTACAGACCAAAACGATTCCAATAGCTTTAAATATTCTGAACTGTGCAAGAATGTTTTTCTAGGGACATGAAGAAAATAAAACCGTCTATTTTTTCCTATAATAACCCAAATGATTTTTTTCTTTAGTCTCCTCGAGAGGTGATAACCATCTCATAAACCTAATGAGTTAAAATGAAACTATACATAAGATTTTTTTTAACTTGCTCACATCTTACCTAGTCAGACATGTACAAATATTCTAATACTTGTACTCCTACCCATTTATGGGTTTTAGATTTAATCCTAATGTATGCTCAGAATAAGTAGTAAGACATTAATAATATAAAGTATTTGCTAAAATGTTGAAATTACTGACATGGAAAATAATCATTCACTATTTCAATATTGGAACATATCAGCATATGGGAGCAATAAATAGAAACAACTATGTGGGCTTAAAAAAAAGAAAATATATTGAATCAGAACAAGTAACACTAGCATAGGTAAAAAGGTACTATTTGAATTCATCAAAGTTTTGAGATTTATTAAAAGAATAAGTTTCAAATATTTCAAAGTTCAGATTTATGACCAACTACCAGAATTAGGCCAAACCTAATGTTTCAGTAGAATCACAGAGCTACTTCATCTTATTTTGTATACTTATGCCAAAAAATTACATTAAAAACATACTCAGAACACAATCGTTTTCTACATGACGATTACTTTCATTTGTCATTGTTCCAATTTACTGTGAAGGAAAAAAAAACTCTTGTTCATATGGGTTCTTTGATAGAAACATGGATGACATTTTGAACTAAGTGATACCTGTCCTATCTCTTGCATAGTTTACACGAATACCCCTCACAAAGAGGTCCACACATGAGATGGTTCAAAATGCCGCAGCAGTAGCGGTGCTAAAGCTGGATTGAGAAGCAGTATTGCAGCATCCTCACGTACTGAGGGGCTCAGCACTTCTGGGACCTTCCACAATAGACAAAAGCCAGTGTTGGCAATGGAAGATTATGACAGATGGTTTGCAAAGTCCAAGGGGACTGACAAATAATTATCCACCGAGTCTAAAGACTGCAGAACTGGCCAGAAAGTTACATTAGTTATAACTGGGCAACAAGGAGAGGTGATCATGGTCACCATTCCTTTTGTTACTTTAGGAAGAACAGGAGTGTAGGAAGGGTATTTTGAAGGCTACATTCAGTCTCTTAGTTGGAAACTGAAGTCAAGGACCTCCATGGGAGCATTCACCAAAATGCTTAAAAATCCTTGTCCAAGACCCAAGAAATAGGCTGTCTCAATGCAACCATGAGATAAGGGGGATAACAGGAGATATACAAAGAACTGGGGAAATCAGTATTAACCAGAAAAGCAAGTCTCACCTTCTGCAATGTCAGCTGACCAGCACCTGCAATAGTGAACAACCAAGTACAGGTAAAACTTCTAAGTGCTTGTACAACAGTATTAAAAGCCTAGAAATGTGTTAGATAGGAGACTTGGATCAGGAGATTTTATCTGGGACATAAAAAACTCAATATGCAGACGCAGCAATTTTTATCTCTCCATATGTAGTATGGACTAATGTCAGATCTGGACAAGATGCAGAAATACCATTTTTTGGATGCAGTGACTGGTTCCTAGAAGAATTAGCCTTAAATCCCCCAAGAGAAGCTCTTCGGGCTTTATGCAGAAATGAAGCTAATTACTTGTATTTCACTGCAAGTGGAAAAACACAATACTTAAAAGTCATCACAACAAAGTTTAAAATAACACTAAAAAAAAGGAATACTCCAATAAATCCAGCATAACGATATTCAATTTCAAGAAAGGACACAAATAGAAATGGTACAAGACAAATCAAATGAACAAAACCCAAAAGGAGTGGTCAAAAAAAGCATGCGAGAATGCAAGCATGAGCTATTCCAAAAACAACATACTAGATGACCAGATAAAACTGCCTAACATTTCTAATAGAAAACAAAACAGAGACCTTCTTAGCTCAACAGGAAAGTAGAGGAGATTATCTCAGTGAAAAGCCAACAGCTTAAAAAACCTGGAAACTTAGCCAAACAAGGAGAGGAAAGCACATAAACCATGACAGACCAAATGTACTGAAAATAAAGGGAAAACGGAGAAAAATTCGTAGCAATACTTGCAAACTTTACAACAGACTGAAAGACATACTTCCACCATTTTAGGGGTTGTTGGGGTTGTGATTTTGTCCCATTATTTTTTTCCTGGGATGGCTTTTTGCTTTTGAAAACAGAGTCTATAACTCCTGGAATTTCTCAGAAGCTACTGCATAGGTATATAAGGAACCTCGGGAATAATAATCTCATGTACAAGTACAGGTTCAGGGCTGACCTGCTGGGAACCAGCTCTGGTGAGAAGTACCTGAGGGTCCTGCTGAGCAGGTTAACCATGAGCCAGCTGCCCTTGCAGCCAAGGTGGTCAATGGTATCCGGGGGTGCATTAGGAAGAGGGTGGCCAGGTGGTCAAAGGAGATGATTCTCCCCTCTACTCGGCCCTAGTGAGTCTCAATCTAGAGAATTTTCTCCAGGGCTCCTCAGGTACATGGAACAGTGATCTGACCCAACAGAGCATTTCTTAACTTAGTATATTCTAAGGACGTGTTAAAATAAAAACAAAAAAGTCTAAGCAAATTATAAAAACAGAATATTGAAAGTTAAGAGGTCACAATTACTGTTCAGAGCATAATAAGCCAGTCCCTGATATAAAGGGCTTCACTTTGTCACCTAGTTTTTGGAAATGTATCCAGCAATGTTTCTTTCTTGAGTTCAGCTTTTCTAAGTTGTTTTTTTTTTCAGTAGGGGATAGATAACTAAACTAAGAGAAAAATCAGCTGTGTGTACTTTTCTGCTCTAAGATGGCAGAAAAATTGTGGTAGATCACTGTCATCTTAAAATTAATTTAAAGAACAAAATAAGCAGAACAGGGAAATAGCATTAGAAATAAAGGCAATAGAAAAGCATACTATACAACTCACAATTCAAATATTTGTTACTTAACATTAATTTTTTCATGAGTAAGCAATGGTTGCTAGTGTTTGCTATGCAATTGTGGTAAGAGAAACAAAAGGGTCCTCAAGGCAGTTTCTACATAGGAACATATTTGAAGGCTAAGCAATCATTAGTAATAAAACTGATGACATTTGTTCACTTGTGATTTTCCAAGTGACTGTTTCTCTCAGAAAGGCATCAATGTTTCTGGACATAGATGATTTCTCCCAGAGGGCAAGCAACTATTCCAGCAAGAAACAGCAGAGTTATTGTCAGAAAATTAACATTCACCTTATGTAATGAATGCAAAATCAGACAGCCCAGCTAAATGAAAACAGACTCCTTTACATGCTGCATTACTTCAACATTAGCTTTGATCACATTGCACTTGAAAGGTGACAGATGAAAAAAATGAATCTCCCAGCACAGTGTTTGCTCCTTCTCTGGACAGCCATGACAATTTGAAGGAATCATAAAGATAAATCTGTTTGTGTGTATGTCTCTGCTTTTCCTGTGTGCATCTCTCCAGCCCACCTGCCTCTTGAATCCATCTTGCCTTATGCTTGGGACATAAACACATATCAAGAGCTGGATTTTTGTTATGCATCTGTGCTGTGTGTAATGGGGATCTGTAGTATGATAAATGTCCAAGGGCTACCACTTAATAATTACCTAAGGTACAACTACATACACCAAGATCTTTCATAACACCAATAGTAACTGAAATGTCTCATCATACTTTTATGACTTTTAGGACTAAACTAAAGAGGACTTTTAGGACTAAACTATCACAGTCCTTTCTCACCCAAATGAGAAATAAAGAGATTCAGTCTAGTTTTTCCTGTTTTGCCATCCTAACTATCCTTCCTCCTGTAAGCAAAGTGGTGAAAAAATCAGAAGAGTAATTCCATTCAATCTACTCCTCAAAATGAAACACGCAGTGTAAACTTGCAGTATAAGCTCACAGCATAAACTTGTCCCACAGCCAGGAGGGAGCAAAATGAGTTTGGCTGCCACTTTTCTGGGACATCATAAAAGCTGTGTCTCAGTCCTCACCAAGCAACAAATAACATCTTCAGCAGACAAGAAACACAGCTGCCACCCATACAGAAGCAACAGCTATCCTTAATCAGCTTGATGCTGTTCTCATTCATTACTTTGACAAATTAACAGGAAAAGATGTCTTTTTTTCTATTTCAGAAACACTGTATCACAGAAAAAGGGAGCAAATGCCCATTAACTCTTCAGATATTAGAGTTAGCTGAAACAGAAAATGCACATACAGAGAAGCAATAGCTTTCTGGCTAAAGCAATGGACTAAATATTTTCTCTTTTCAGATGACAGTAAATATTCTCTCTCAGTTCCTTAACCCTAGAAATACTGGCCCCTTATCTTATGGGGATAAGAGCATAGCACATTAATACATCGTAACACTGTTGTCTTTGCAAATACACGAAACATTTAAAAAGATGATACTGCTAACAAAAGATGACACAACAGGGCCAACAAGGCTGTCCATAACTTGCCAAAACCTCTCGGTCGGGATTTCTCAAATCCTCTCAAGAAGTCGGGATTATGTTTCCCATCTCTCAACTGAAGCATCCATCAGCTTGGTCAACTAAGTAATATAAAAATGCAATATAAAAGTGAGGTATACAAAGAATGTAATTAAACTCATTCTTTTCCTTCATTCTGAACATCTTTAGTTTGGGAATTTGTGACACAAAGCTAATAAAGGCTCTCAATCATCCTGTACTGGGAATTTCATTAAAATAATGACACTTGATTGCAAATCTACTACTAAGTCTGTTTAGAATCATGTAAATCTGCTGGGTTTCAGTCACCAGTCAATGCTGGGTCTATCTGCAACTTCCATGAACCAAGACTATACACAGCACCCTGCTTGGCTCGGACTAAGTGAGCCATCTCTTCCACAGATTCCACTGCTTGTATTGGTGCTTTTATATGCTTTCAACTGACTTGTTTTATGCTTCTATCAGAGGCTTTTTGACTTTTCACAGAGCTTTAAATGACAATTTACTGCAGAGAGTACTGGCCCATATTTGTCCAAGCCCTTACATGGATTGCCTACCTGACAGCAGAAGCACCCAGACCTGCCTCTTGGATTTTATCAAAAGAGTCATAAACTTTCTCCTTACGAATTTACAGAGAAGCACTGGTCAGGGCCCTTCAGAAATCACTCATTCACTTTTTGTCAGGCCAGAAGTCATTGCCTCAGTGGTACAGCTGAGTAGCAAAATCTGGTGTGGTAGTATTCAGCACAGGGAACCAAAAGATCTGCATGAAGCACTGAAAGTCTGTGAGAAAGCAAACAATCTAACAAAATATTTTCAGAAATGCATTTTAGCGCTTAATCCATATTTTCTATCATGAAGCATTAAAAAAGAAATTTGGTCCTGTAATAGAGAAGTTTATAATATGGGAAAAACACTACAAGGGATTCCCTGGATCAGTGAATAAATACCCTGGCGTTGCATATATTACATCTTGTTATTTCCTTAAATTCCCTCAGTCTTAAACACACCTACTTTCTCTTACACAGATCTGAAATAAGAAGCTAGTAATTATGAAGGTTAGGAAATATATCTTGATTTCCAAACTACATTTCATTTTATTTAATGTATATGTTCACATAAAAAAAAAATTCAAGGTTCTATAATTCTGGTTTTTCCCTCCCTGATGTATTATTCCTCTTAGAACAACTAGATTTTCTTTTGGCCTTAAAACTTTCCTCCACTAAGAAGCCACTGTCTTCTTATTCACCTCATAAAATAAGTTCTCCATCATACTTTGCTCTTTCTCTGCTTCATTTTGCTTTCAGTTTCACTGAACAGATTGAGTTTTGCAAACAATTTGCACAACAGCATTAATATTTCTCTACTGGGAGGATAATACTCCAGAGGAAACATAGAGAATATAGGATTTACAAGTTTAAAACTGCAAGATAAATCTGACCCAAATTATCTTTGCTACTTCTGTCATTTCAATGTCATGGAGAAATGAAATCCATGTCAATATTTAATATTATTATTCTACAATTAAAAAACTGCATTAATAACTTTAATGTCATGATTATGACCTCTCTGCTTTGGGATGCTTGGCTGAACCTGTAATCAAGTTTGCAAACCCAAAGTACGAGATCAGCAAGATCAATGACAAAACAATACACCCATTGTTTTTAGATATAAGCATCTAGCACAGCTTTTTCCCTTCTCAAATCCCTGGATGAATTTACTGAGTAACTGCAAATGCTGCTTTTCCTCTGCTACAACCTGTAATCAAAAAAAAGTTACTTCAGCGCTCCTCACATATCAATTAATATCAATAACATTACAAGTTGTTGGGGTTTTCTTTTTTAGAAAATTAAAATCCCAAAAACCAACAGTTTTCCATATAGAAACAACATTTTTCCATATATCAAACGTTTTCTCTTAATGCCTCTTATAGGCTTTAAGGTGCCTCACTACTAGCTTGAATATTTTATTTTTCTTCCTTCCTAACACCTAAAAAAATCCAGACACTTAGATTGCAGAACACTGCATTTCAATTCTTCCCAATACCTCTGGGAAAAAAACTCTCCTTGACACACTGATCAGTATATTAAAAAAAAATGGTTTCCTGACATCATCTCAATGTATGCTAAAGGTTATCTCATAGAACTGGTGTATGCACTTTCAAAGACAAACAGATTTGGCTATATTATAGAAGTATTTTTTCACCTTATCTAGCAAAAAAAAAAAACCTGATTCTCTTCTGTCTGGCATAAAAAGCTCTATGGTTCATATTTTTGGCTCCCCACCTTGGTTTAGTACTATAACATGTATTACAAGGCTATGTAAGAGACACCCATAATATACAAATAGAGCTTGAGAGCATTTTGTATAAATCCTGCCCATTCAATCTAAATGGAGCAGTGCCTGCAAAACAGCATTTGCTTAATGTTCTCCACAGTCTTTTTTAAAATGGTGATAGGGGCAGAAAACAGCAGCAGGCAGGACACACACACATTTTATATATATATATATATATATAAAATAGCTCTACAGAAATAAAACCAATTCACTGGAGAAAAAATATGCCAGGTAAAAGGCAGATTGCAAATATCACATTACTTTGTAAATATTATGATTCCACATAGTAACCTTGACTTAATTAATGCGTATAAAATAATTTGAAGATTATATCAGAACGAAGTACAAAATTACAATTAGCCTTATGGAAAAGCATAATTTACATAAAATGCCAACAAATAATACATTCTCTGACCTCTGTAGCTACAGACATGTCTAAGGCATAGGAATTAAAATTCTATTAGATGTTATAAGCTTGTTTGTCAGTCCATAAAATATGTATTTCGTTTCAGCGCTGAATTTGGAGAGTGGCTGCAAAGCTTCCCTTTCACTAGACATCAGAGGGAAAACTAACACTGTTCGTGTTCTGCTTAGCAAATTAAACTAAAAATAACTACTATCATTATATTTAATTAGTACTTCTGATAGTAACACTATCAGGAATATCCATGTCTTCAAGCAGCCAAAAACCAACCAAATTATAAAAAAAGAAAAAGGCGGGGAAAACATCTCCTCCCACAAATCGGTAACAAGATAAGAAACAAAACAAAAGAACACCAACCACCATGAAATTTATGGGTTTTCATTCATGCATATGGTTTCTCATATGCAATGGAAGAGCTGTGGACCACGAAACAGACAAAAAAAATTCCACAGGATTGCACTGCAGGATGCTCAGACAGATTGCTGTCAATGACAATAACTTCCTGAAGCCTTTCATAAACACTAAATTGACTTCAAATGTAAAACATGTCAATGATCATGGAAATTCTATCTGCACCAACGACAGACTTGCTTTTAGGATGTAGAGAAAAAAGGAATACTAAGTGAGAAACATTAACTACCAACTATCACATTTCCCTTCCATAGTATCCAACATCTATGCACTGCATAGAAAACACACATCTGTCCAATATTGTTTTTAACAACAGAACTGGCAGACACCACTATTCAGCCCTGTTGAAGGAAAACCTGCAGAAAAGCAGCGTCAAGAAAAAAAGGAAGCTAATAGACAGAAATAATGAACAAGCATCAAGCCAAATTTAGTATCATTCAAATACTAAAAAAAGCAAACCATGATGCCCGGAAGTGCACTGCCTCTCCATCTACATCAAATAAATTTCACTGTCACAATCAAAAAATTTTTCTTTTTGATATTCACCCCAGACAGCAGAGTACAGAGTTGCACTGACAATTTATATGCAAAGTTTTCTCCACTGAAATGAATCTAGAAGTAATGGTCTAATATTAAATAACTTCCATAAATTTTCTAATTTGTCATCTGTTTCAAAAAAAAAGTATAATTCATAAAAGTGGCTTTACAGTTAAAGGCAATACCATTATTTATACCTACAAAGTGGGGAAACCTGGAAAAAAAGTCAAATGTCCAAGTTCTGAGAAATAGCCAGATTTTAGTAGAAAATGATAAATTCTCAGTAATCAATCCATGATCTTTTGCCAAGCACTGTAACCTGCTATTATTTATATCTTACTCCTTACTTACTCTCTTACAGCCTTAATCAGATGTTCTAAAGACTACTGGAGAACTTCAGCCAGTGCCTCTGGGAATCACTTTATGTCTGTGCAGTAACTCACTCCTTCCACTGAAGTTAAAGCTCATTAAAGGATATATTGCATATAAATTCCTCAGATACATAATTGCTAAAATTGTCAGATATATTGTATGCAACTAACAGGGAAGAGCAGTGGTTTCACAGCATCAACTGCTGAAATGTAAGCTCTGCAGTTAAAAAAACCTAAGTGTCTTTCATAAAAGGCTATGACTGAACAGTCACCAACAAACTTTATAAAATTCCAATAATAATATGCACTGCTGTGCATTTTAAACTCATCTTATGCTATCAAGTGTATATTTCAGTTCTTTGAGCTTATCACACTAACACAGGAAGAAAGAGAATCAGAATTCTTTCCTCTTCAAGACAAAGGCAGACAGAAAACTCTCATTTTATATTACCAGTCTAGATCTTCAAAGCTAGATGACACAACAAAATTTTGTGAATACATTCCCACACTCAGTACAAAAATAAAAGTGAGGTACGTGATGCGAAAATAATGTGAGCAAGAGTTTGACTGAATTCCAAGGGTTTAATTTACACTTGTTTAATTATTGACAGAAGTAAAAGATTGTTCAAAAAGCTTGGAATTGGAGTCCCCCCAATACTTAGAAATAGCTTGAGCTGTAGTAATATTTAATTGTCACACTTTTCCAAACTAACAGGGATAGAGATGTTTCCAAACTGAGATAAGTTTATCTGAAGTATATTCTGTGCTGATTTTGACTGGGTTACACACAAGAGAACTGCAGTTTTCAGCAGTTGGAGAAATTACTTTTGTCTAGCTAAAATATCAACCACACAATTATGCTAAGGATTCATGGCTGACTTTCCTGGTTTTAATATGAGAACCAGTTACTGTGCAATCAAATAGCTTAGACAATATTAACAAATAATGACATAATCATATTGCAATCGAGTTAATTGCAGGCAGGAAGTAAATACTGCAACATTTGAATTACCTGAGTGATTCTATACCCATGGGAGTAAACCCACAAAGCCTGGTGGGACCAGAGGGTAATCAAACCACGCCCCCATCAGCACAGAGCCACAGCCATGCTCCAGGTTTTCATCCTTAAGTTCAATGGCAAAATGAAGTTTACTGCAATAATAATAACATCAGAATATCTCTCATATAATTCTTCATGCATTGGTAGTATGACTGAGAATTAAGAGATCATATCAGAAACAGATCTGTCTGTTGGAACAGGCATGAAAAACATGATTTCACATTAAATTGGGCCACTAAAACAAGCAGGAGCATCAATTCCTCCAGCAGACCCATTCCTCCCCTTGGGCTTTATCTCCTCTTCATTCTGTCCCTTGGCCCTCTTCCAGTTCCCCAGCCATCTCTCCTCATCCCCACCCACGCTGCCCCCCAGACAGCACAGCCATGGGGCACTGAGCACCACGGTGAAACAACCCAGAGACAGAAGGATAACAAGGGACAGTATAAAGTGACCATTACTTCAATCAGCTGCACAACATCGGTGCTGGAATCCTTGTAGCAACCCTCAGATGTAGACTGGAAGGAAGCAGGTAGGGCTGCATAAAAGTACTGCCCAACTATTCCCCCTCCCAAGTCAAAAGATAACATTTTTCTGTCTTGTTTTCAGCAAGGTAGAAGCCAGATTCATGGCACATGTTTACACTTCAAGTTAGATTAAAAAAAAAACTTTCCCAGAAGTACTGAGCACATGTGGGTTCAACCAATGTCAGTGGAAGCTGTAGGAAGGTAGTTATCTCTAAAACCTAAATGCAGAGGCTCCCATAAAACATGCTTTATTTGTTTACTCATGCCATGGCAGCTTCAAATAAATTAATCCTAATGAAAGCTCAAGAAGAAAAAGAAATAGCCTGCTAAAAAGGTATAACTATCTTCTCTTCTAATAAAACTTTCTGCACCATTAGACTTTTGCTAAGCTTTTGACAAAGCTCTGAATTTTCCCTGAAAGCAAATTACCACCTTATAAAACCATCTCATCTGTACCCATTTGCTTTGCTATCCGTGCCCAATAACGACAGTGACTGTAAAAAGTACCAAACAGCACAGCCTTTGGCTTCCCTTGCCACACACAACACTATTCAGGCAAGTATTCAGCAGGGCTCCCCACCAGATGACCAAGAAGAGGCCATGTGAGACGTGACTCAACACTGCCACTCCTCACACAACCACCAGACTTTCCAGTCCAAAACAGGATACACTTTTTTGACATCAAATATTTTTTTTGTCACCCCATTAATAACTACTATGTTACAATTAAACTTTCAGCAAAATCTCTCTTCTACACTGTGAAAAAGGCGTATTATAAGTTTGGCTCTTCACAAATATTAAAATGAATACTATATGTGTTATGTTAGAAAGTTATGTTGTATTCATTTTTGGAGCGTTGTATTAATCTTTTTAAGTATTGTGGTAAATATAGTTTTTAGGCTAAAGCATAATATTAAAACAGAAACTATGTGATGTAAGATATTTTTGTAACTAGCTCAAGGAATAGGTAAGATAACCAAGAAATTCTTCACATAAAGATAACATGAAGAAGACACCAAAAATCTGAGAAAATAATTATCGCCTCCTTATCGCACTTTCTAGACTCTTAGGAGCCAAGAAATTGATTTACATGATGAGACAGGGAGCAGAAATTAAAGAGAAGAGACCCTTTGATTGAAAGGAATGTCTGAATAATGCACGGGAAATATGAATATGCAACAGGCTATTGCTTTTGAGGGTTAATCCCTCATTGGTGCTTTGTGCTTTTCCTGAGAGAGAAGCACCTGGACGTCCGTCATTCTTTGGTTTTTTTATTGTCTCATTGTCCTAACCTTGACTGTCCAAATTTCTATTACCTTAAGTTTTTTATTATTAAACTTTTAAAATCTTAAACACAAGTGAATGGCGTTTTTCACATACACAAAACCTCCAGGTCACTTTCAAAGTATTGGCACAAGATTAGTATTATCATGCTGACATACTTGTCCATTGTTTCTTTTCCTATTTTCAAACTTAGACTCCTTTGGTGCAGGGACTATCTTCACCTTCTCTCTATTTTTTACTCCTGAAACCTTATCATCCTGGGTCCTAACAGGACCTAACAAGAACAGAGAGGGAAAAAAAGGCTTAATAAAAGAAGTGGCAGTACAAGAGCACATACATGTCTTGGAGTAAAATTCTCTATCTCCTCTACAAAGACGATCGAGGGTTTAAAATAAAAAAAACAACAAACATTGGCACAAGAATTCTGAAAGATACCTCCCCTGCCCGAATTCAATCAAAGAGGATGAAACACATTTTGTAGACAGCTCTTATCCATGATATCTGACCTATTTACACGCAGCTCATCTTCTCATCAGAACAAGGAAAACATATCATCTAAGGTGAAATACATTAGATTTTCAATGCCTACATCAAAGTAAGTCAAATTCCACCCAGAGTGATGAACAAATTTTCAGGGAAACGATAGCAAATTTTAGTAGGTACACTACAAATTTTCATTTTAGCATCTGAACTCTCCTTAAAGAAGGGTGCACTTGTAAAACTTTTTAAAAATCCATTTTTCATTTGCAAGTTACATTAGAAATAGAAATCTCTAAAGCTCTTTGGGACCTAGAGAACATCACATATGAAAAGGGAAAATCTTAATAAAAATAGCTAAAATCAATTTGCAGGCTAAGAAGAACTTTAATTCCTCCTTAATATTAGTAATATCTGGAAAGTAACATCTTTAATTCTTCTGCAGCCTGCATTCTCCAATGCTACCAAAAACTGTGCCCAAAACAGGGAAAAAATGTTATTACCTTCAGTCAAGGTCATGATTAATGTTGATATATCATGTCATTGCTTATTTAAACAAAGGTGCTTCAGGCAAACCATTTTCCTGACATCCCACGTGCTCAAGACCAAAGAAACGAATCAATGGTAATTAAACCTGAATTAGCATAGTATCTGGTCCAAATATTAGAATAATGGTAACAGATACATTTTATTGAAGCTTTTTCTTCTCTAAAATAACTAGCATTTGTGTAGGAAGCTGATCTTCACCATCCCTTGGTTTTGGCCTCCTTTCTCCAGCACAGACACAAGAGACTACCTATACAAGAGAACTAGGATAACAGTTTTAGATATCCTTGATGGTAAAGAGAATTGGTATTATTCCACAATGTCTTTTCTGAGCAAGGTCAAAACATTTGAGAAACAGATTTGGAAACCAAGGACAATTAACCCCTAGCAGCATTTTGCAATAGTTTGACTGCAACAGCTTCGCTGTAAAATTTTACTTCCACAAATAATTCAGCCTTTTGTAGGTTTTAAAAACATATGACAGAACTTGAGCAGATATGAAATACAACCAGTGCCTGCACAGTGTCTCTGCTCCTCATTCTGACACCACGGCAGACACATCAGGGATGGCCGAGCACCATGAGCGGACACAACCGCGACTGCTGAACTTACCTGACCAAAGGCATATTCCACCTCGTGCAATGTCACACTCAGCCACAAAAACTGAGGGTAACCTTTCTAAAGCAGCCATTACCTGGAGATTCACCAGGCCTCAGTCTGTATCTGGGAGGTGGTGTGATGGCTTCTGCACCACTAGGGCTAGAAAGGGTATCCCATCTCTTTTCTTTACTTTACACTCCTTCCAGTTTGACTCAAGTTTTTTTCTTGTTTTTGTTTCCCAATTCTTTCCCTTATCCCATTTAAGGTGGGTGGGAAGCGAGCAAGTGACTGGGCTGGTCCTGGACAGTAACTAAGCCACAAAGTGATACTTGGGGTTCATGAAACTGTCTTTACACTGCAGACACCTCCAGTTCTACTGCATCTGTACAAGGTTTTCTATCTTCAGATTTACACTGCAGTAACATTCCATGCATCTTTACCAAACATTAAGAACCATACCAAGGATAGTATCTGACCACTTTCTACCATATGTCTCATTACTTTGCATAATGCATCCAAGCCATTTCCTAGAATGCAAGTGTGCTAATGGATGCTTATGAAAAGCACTTAAACTTCAATACTACAGTTACCAAAAGAAGGGTCCTTAAACCATTGCCAAATTGCTTTTTATGCATCAGGCACTGACTGCATTTGGATTCTGTTGTTACTGTAGTTGTTCTGTATCCTTACATGAACTTCTTTCATTAACACTATACTAAAACAGTGATAACAGCAAATCAGTCTTACTACAATAACTGTTTTTCTGTATCGTTTTTTAGTTTTTCATTGCTTTTCTAATAATAAAAATTTAAAGAATGTTTTCTGATAAAACCTCCCTGATCAGGAGCGTACAAAAACATACAGACTCTGAATCATAAACAGTCTCTCACTTGTGCTGACTTTCATCTGCCATCACTCTTCTAAATTTCTCAGGCTGGATCAACCCTTCTGGAGATCCACTTTTTTTTTTTTTTCACCTTAATTAAACTGAAATCTGATATACATGGTTCTTAGTAAAGAACATTGAGCATCTTATTAGGTCTGCCTTCCAACAGTGTTTATGCATTTACCTCATTCCAAGTGGAAGGAAAAAGAAAAAAAGAAAATCAAGATGGCCACAATAAGATAATCTTCATACTTGAACATAATGTACTTTGCACAGATGATTCACACAAATAGCAAAGGAAATACTATATTACAGCTATTTCATTTTCAATAAAGACTAGATTTTTTTTACCCCAAGATAGAACCTTTTTGTAGAGTAACCTTTATCAAAAGTTAAGTAACCACTGAATCCACTGCATTCAATTTTAAACAACTCTTGATCACACAATTTGACGTTGTTAATGAAATGTTTTTTAATTCTACCACCTTTAATTTGAAAAGCATTGTATCTCGACTACTTCTTACACTGTAGCCATTGTTTAATCCAGTAACGCACTGGTGTTGTTAAGTGATGTGCAAGATAAATACCACTGCCAAAAAGCCTGAGTGTTACTTCAGAAAATTCTGGGTTAGAAGGAGAAAGCCAAAAGCCAAAAGTATTTGTCAGCACAAATAAACTCGCTATGTAAGATGCACGACCCAAAAATCAGTAGGGAAACTCAGATGTTCACTCTTCTCTCTCTGCACTGATACTCCCAAGCTTCCAAGCCTGATTTACTCAAAGCCATAGTGAAATTCAGAGTAGGAGAGGTGATGGCAATTTCTCCACAACAGAGA
Source organism: Dicaeum eximium (assembly GCA_013396995.1). NCBI lineage: Eukaryota > Metazoa > Chordata > Aves > Passeriformes > Dicaeidae > Dicaeum > Dicaeum eximium. Next base: position 1,547,755 of record VWZP01007825.1, on the reverse strand, counting down.
CATTGCTTTCAAGGAAGGGTGAGGGAAGATCACAGCTGCTTTAATTTCATCCTTCCAGCTTCCTTATTACGAAAAATAATGTATTGCAACAGTTCAAAATCCCTCTTGAGAGTTTCTAATCTCATATGCTAAACAATCACATGACTCTCAAAAGAGCATACCATGCCTAAAAAAAAAAACAATACAAAACAAACAAACAAAAAACCCCCACAAACATAACCCCTAAAAGCAGTAAGCTTTAGGGTTTAGTAATCACAGAAGCTCTTCAGATTAAATACAGATAAATAATGGAAAATTAGTGTTCAATGTGCAAAAGACTTCGATATAATTTTATTGTTCAGAGATTTTCAAGTTAAATAGCACATGTATTAAATGCTAGTAAGAAAAATTTCACTGTCAACATTATCTATTTGATATGGAAATATAACCTTATATGGGCTCTATTATCAGACTAGAATAAAATACTTGATCAGAAACTTTTATTCTGTTCAAAGATTAGAGACAGTGTGGGATGGCATTTACTCAGTGGTGTTTTGTATTCTGTGCTAACCTAAAAGTTAAACAACACAATTACAATAAATCCTCCTGGCCATGTAGTCTGAGACACCCCAAAATATGTTATTCTACCTTTTATGTTATTTTTCACTGTGATGCTGTGATGCCTGCAGGACACAGGCTAAGAAAGCAACAAAGATCAGAAAACAGAAAGCAGAGAAAGAGCAGCTGAACAGAGAGCCTCAGCTAACAACTGAAAATACATCCCCCTGAAGTGGCAACCAAATATTTGTTACGCTGCTAACTTTCTTTAAAATCTGAAAAACAAATCTGACTCCTTTACTGCATAATTTGGAATTATCTCTGCTTTTTTCATATATTGCACTTTTAACCAAATGCCCTATAAGAATCTTTATCCATAGTTCTTCAGAAAGAAATAATGGGGGGGTAAAGATAAATATTGTAAGAAGTTTCACCTAGTTGAATGTAACCCTACATACTCCATCCACTAGCACATTAAACCAACAAAAGAAGTTAAGCAGAACACCAAATAGTCCAAACTACAGGTAACTAGCACAATCTTCTTCCATTTACTAGCTACATTCTTGTTTATTTATTCAAGAAATGTACACCTACCTGGAACAATTTGTTAACAGTGAGAAATACCATCCAGGACCTCAAGTTTACTCACTGCTTCTGTGCTATGTTGATATTGCAACATGTATTCACAGATTCTGGATGACTAAACAGCTCCCTCCTTTTTCCCAATACCTACATCTACAAATGTGTTTAGATTCCACTGCTCCTTTCCATCTCCGTTGTATTACCCTGGCAATTTCACAAAAGCAGTGCAAGAGCTGAACTCACTTTTTTCTTATGAAGGAATATCATAAACATATAGTTCGTTGTCTGGGCACCTGCAATTGTCATTAGGAGATAACAGACTGACTTTGACAACAGAATTACAACTTATAAATATTAAGGTTACAGAGAAATTTTTCAAGAGTGTAGAGTCTATCAAAACAGCCATCTCTGTTTATCATCTATGCTACATTCCTGAGCATACAGCAGAATGGAACTCAGCACCTCTATCAGTTTAATACTAGCAGGTGTTTGCGCAATATTTTTACTAAAGGAATATTCATGTGGTAAGTTTCATTTTGTTGTAGTAACAGAAACCAACCTACAAGTAAATCTTACTAAATTTTGTAGTATGCTACAGTGATATACCAATCTGGGCATAATCAAGAAAAAAGGCTGATAGACAGAGTAATATAAAACAAAACAAGTTTTTAAGGGTTATACAATTACTTACATGAAACCCAAAACTTTCTAAATTTAAATAAACTCCATTCATGATTATCATAGTCTCCATATAAAGAAATAAACAGGCACAAAATCCAAACAAAAGAAAACAACAATTAAGACAATGTTCAAGAATAACCATAAAAAAACAAAGTCCACATGGATTTTTAGAGCTACTCTTTCAGAATTTATTTCTTGAAACTGAAATACAGCTCTGAAAGTCTATGGGTGCTACAGGTTTTTACCTCAGCCACAGCTTGTTTCTCCAATATCACTTCTATCCTTATTCCAACAAAGGCACTACTATCAAGGCTTCTAAAAATCGTGTTCCCTTAATACTTATTGAGAAATTGAGTCTTTCAAATTCATATTTTTTGTTGATAAACATAAATAAGACACCTTGCTAAAAAAGGGCCAAATGTCCAAGGGTTCCTCTGCAGCTTTGAGCTTCCTCACACTTCACACTGTCAAGAATTACAGAGAAGAACCACTGATGTCTCCACACACTGTGGCAAAGCCCAGGATCAAGGCGTTCAGGCTGAAACAAGTTAGCATTTGTTAAAGGCACTCTTAAGCGCTTGCACCCAGCTCCAGCAATTTACTACTTGGGCTCGAACCTGCCTGCATCTTGAGAGAGCTAAAAGAGGAGAGCAGAAACACTTCTTTGCAGAACAACAGAAGTGCCGAGTTAGCCAAAGCTTGCAGTCCAAGCAGTACTTTGTGTTACCAGTTACTCAGAAACTGAGAATCAATTTTCTCCTAAGCAAGACTGCAGAACTAAAATACCTCTCTGCCATCACACCACCAAATTTTATTCAAACTGAGAACATGGAGAAAAGGTCAAAATCTCTAATTCTTAACATACCAACTTAGGTGGTTTGTTAAGAGTATTGGTAGATCTGACACAACCATTGCCAGGAGCTAAGCCAAAGCCTTGCTAGTGGCAATTCTAGGCAATCACTCCACAAAAAAAGCAAAGGAACAGACAAACTAATTCCAGACCCAATGTTACCCATATTTTAGTAGCTAGTCAGAGATTTGCATTACACTTCTTAATTATATGTTATGTCAACTTCCTGGTAGAAAATGAAGGAAAGCAAGAGGAATTCAATACAAGTACACTCAATACACAAGACCAAAAGAAATGCAAGATATATTTCTTTCTGTTTCATTAAAAAATAAAGTAATACCGTAGCCACACTACATGTGGGTTGCTACTGAACCCAGATAAATGTTGCAAGAAGCTGAGGGAGGTAAGACACTTGCAAAACAATAACATTTATTTTCTTGCACAGACAACTCGGATGAAAAATAGTGTATTTAGTCACAGACCAAAAAGCTCTTTCATACATTGTGCATCCCTCTAACTTAATCTGGGACTTAAAACATTGCTCATTTCTGCTCCCTTTATTCTTTGAGATGCAGCAGTGGAACGAGGTTTGGTTTATCAGAGCAAAGCTCCCTGAAGACTTTAACAATGCAGACTGCATCATCCGCAGCCTGTTATCACTGCAGCCGCTTGACACAAATACATTCAGATGCTGAACGCTCACTGCAGGCTTTGGATATGGTCACATGCCCTCTAAAAGGGAAAATCAAAAGAAAACAAGACAAAACATGGGCTTTTTTAGATGCTTATCTTAAGAATAAAGGAAAGGTAGGCAGTTTCCAGTGATAAAAACTGTATTTACTGAAAAAAGTTATAACTGAATATTGCTGAACAGAAAAATTACGTAGGTGCAGCCTTATTGCAACTAGATATACTTAAGAAAAGCATTTAAGAACTGCCCTCACTAGTTCTATCGTTTATCTGCCGATTTGGACAAGAAAAACAATTTCTAGGAATTAAACTGGACACAAGCAGCCATGAAAAGCAATAATGCAATCAGTAACTTTGAGTATGTAAAAAGAACTAAAGCTATCTAGTTTTTCAGTGCATTTGCACTCAGATTACTCTTGTGTGGCATTATTTTTCATCTGAACAATTAAAAAATTTTCAGCAGTCATTACTAAACACTACAGATATCTGATCCTGTAAAACACTACTTCCCAGAAATCCTTTTGCTTAGATGTCAGCTGAAAGACTACCGATTAATTTTTAGACAACAAATTTTTAGAACAAGAATTTTAAGGCTGCAGATCATGAGGGGGAGGAACGAGAGAATTATGTAAATCAATATAATTTTGTCATGGAATCAGATTCTTATAAGTCACCATCAGATAATGCTAATATTCAGGGCAGCCTAAACATACATTACAAACACATCTTGAATTTAGGAACACTTTTCCATTCATATAAAGACCTTCAGTAAAGCAGTAATATGTACAGTGTTCAGTGAATGTATTTCTTTCTGACAGCCAAAAAGAACAAGATTCCCTCTTAGAGGGGTTGGTTATCTAATTTAGGGACCATTTTCAACTCATGTACAAACCAATAAAGAGATTATATACTACAGTGCAGGACAAGACAACAACTAAAAATTGCATAGTTACTTCTATTAGATCTGCATAACTTACATGACCCAATATTATTCTTTAATAAATTACTTCTAAAGACTTACAGCTTTTGGTAAATGGAGGTGCACAGCTTTAATCGAGAATGCTCAAAGAAAGGAGTGCTGCAGCAAATCCCAATAAAGGTTCCTGCAAACCTCTACAAAGGCACTTACATGTATTAAGCTTGAACAGCAAGACTCAATTCCCTTGTGCATGAACTCAAGTACAATGAAAATCTCTGCAGAATCAAGATGGTACCAGGCAAGGATGCAGGAATGAAGTAACCAGAGGGTCATGCAGCACAAAGCTGAAGGATCAGAGATAAGAATGACAGTTTGTTTCATAGGATAAACTCACTACTTTTATCCCCATTACTGTACATAACTACACTTAACTCACACAGCTGCCATAAGGGTTGCAGCTTTCATTACCTTTATGTAATTACCTACAGTAAGAAAATCATATAAAATTTTAAAATGCCATCAATCTCTCACATTTTAGGAATAAATTATACTGCAATAAACACCTTACTATCAGCATAACTGTACATCCCAGAAGAGCATACACATAACACAGGAAAATTAAGGAGCATAGACTTAATGACTGTCACTTTTAAGAAAAAAGATGGTGTCTTTTTCAAGGCATTTATTCTTAAAATATGGAATGTAATAAAATATTGGAAAAGAAAAGCAGCACATGAAGCTGTATTAAAGTTTTGACTTAGTTATGCTTGTACATAAAAAGAATGAAGTTAAATTTCAAACTTTCTGGCTTAAAAATACCATTTTTCTTATGAAATAAGGCTACAAGGTGAAGTATTATGACCAAGCATATTAAAATTACATTCCAATTTTAGAGTCTCATTCTAGGCAAGTAACAGTAAAAAATCCCTACCTCAAATTAAGAGGTAAGGCTAAAAACAGCCTGTTCCACTGAGGCTTAATAACTGTTCCTCATAGATGAACAAAAACAATTGTCAAGAGAAGCAAAGCTCCCTAGTTTTTCAGTGTGAAGCCTATATAGATTTTTGTGGTTTCATAGGTTTATGAAGGTTAAAGTCTTTACTAACTAAATTATAAAATTTTATAACATCATTTTAAGCATCTCTAAAAAAAGAGAAAGACTTCCCTAGAATACTATAAACTTTACTGGACTACACTGTAATGAGTCAAAATACTAAAAAAAAAAATGTTGTCCATTATATATGGTCATATTTATATTACATATAAAGTGGCCATATAGCTAGATTCAGGAAAACCATACTGTAAAAGCTGTCATCACAACAAATATGTGGCATTTGAATCGGATGTGATCCACGTAATATGACAGAAGAGTCACGAGGTTCCAGAGTCTGCCAGATCAATATCCCAGGCTCAATGTGCAGCTGCTCCTGAGTGCATGCTGCCATTGATGAGATGCGTTAATGTCAAGAAGGCAGTTGTAGAGTCAACTTCCCATCTGCTGCACGCTGAGCAAAGCATTTGAGTGTTGGTGCTCATCGCCACAACCCTCAGTAACAACAAATAAAAGCTTTGGAAAAGGAAGTTTATTCAAGTCCATGTGTTTTATCTGAAACCCAGGTAAAGGGGACAAACAAAATTCCTTCCCAGTAAGCATAACCATGCAAAGCTTCCCCAGAAAATACGAAATGCGATGTCCAAGTCTTGAAATTTGTATTTCCTGACTGCTTCAGTTATCTGCTTATTTTTTATGTGATGAGAGCTGAAAAGTATTTGCCAAAGTGCTGACTAACAAAAAACAAATGCAATATTTTGAAAGGTAGCACTAAAATTACAGACTAAAAATCCTATGCCTATTTTCCCAATTAAAACTAAGAGCCAAAATAATGCTGAGGGGAACTCCCTTTGAGGATTTTCAGAGCACTTAGGATTATTTCTGGGTTATTACAGAGGTTGTGAAAGAAGACACAAAAAAGGATTTTTACTATTCACTCCATTTATAACTTAACCTTGTTAATTTAGGCCACCTTTTTTTTTAATGTCTCACCTTTCAAACTGAAATGGGACAGAGTCCTTAAAACAACTCAGAACTTGTCATTTTAAGAGATCTCCAGAAAGAGCTTACCTTCTGTACATACATAAAAAAAGAATGAAAAATAATAATTTAAAAAAACAAACCCACAACTCTGAAAAATATTAACCAACATAGGTGGAGCATTTTAGGGAACATTTTTTGAAACATACCTGAAAAAATGACCAATATACATACTTGTTACACAACTGTACTCTGATGTAGCTGTAACTGGCTAAGAACATAACATAAGGTGAACAAATACAATGAAAGAAAACAGTGAAACAAAATAAAATCTCATTTTCTCCCCATCCATTTACTTTAATAGGCCTACTGTAAGACTTTGCATCTCCTCTCCATCCCGATGAACTTAGGTGTCATATATAATATTCACACACTGCCTCCAATTCTTTTACATCATATAGTATTTTTCTATCTACAGTTGGAGCTCATGTTTATGCTGTATGTTGCCTACTACAGCACAGCCAAATTTTATAGAGAGAACAGGAATACCTTCTGCATACTTTACTAAAGCAACATTTCATTGATGACTTGGCAAAAATAATCCATTTCCGATTATACTTTCACATAAATTTAAATTAAAAATAAATAACTGAAAATATATATACTATAACAATAATAAATAACAAATATTTTAAAATAAATAACTGAAAAAACTTACACTGGCTAAATTAAGCTGCATTACTGTAAGAAAAGCTGTGTTAAAAAATAAACTACCAACTGGGTTCTCTTCAGGATTCCATCAATCCTTATTTCCAAACTTGTTGGAGGCTAGTTTGACCACTTGGAAGTGTCTCTTGCACTACTAAAACTCATTAGCCAGAGTCTTGCCAATTAATATTCTTATTTAAACATGCTTAATTCTCACACACATGTATTCACTGTGTTGTACATCCACCTGAAAAAAAAAAAAACAAACAAAAAAAACCTAAAAAGAAGCATGAAGAAAGTCACTTCACAGACAACATACAGCACACAAAGTATCCAAAGCATACAGACATGAGCTCAGGCAGTATAAATCTCCAGGCTCAAGATTTTCCAGCTACTTATTGGAAAATCACAATACTCATAAGCTATTTCTTATTCAAATTCTGAATTTAAAAGACACAAAATTGATATAAGTGAAATACATACTTGAGCATACCAGCCAGATCTTCTATGCTTTGCTTTAATAACAATCTCTTTATGCATACAGATTTTACTTAAGCTACAATTTCCTAAATTATTTCACTCCAGAATTCCTATTTCGTTCTAATGTTTTTAAAAGTCCTGAGTCATCATCACTCTTCTGCATTCCCCACCATCTCATCGACACAGCACTGGAACTACTGAAACTACTGTTGACAGAGCAGTAAAAGTCAGTTCATAAAAATGCCTTTGGGTTTTTTTTTTACCAACCACTAAAATCACAATATGGACAAGTTTTTCCTATGATGCAAAAAAAAATCCTCAATTCATTGCATCCTGTAATCAAGTTCTGATATGTTTCCTACGACTTTCCAAAGGCCTCCTACATATTTACATTTCAGAGGTTATCTGAAATACTGTCAAAGATGATACAGTTCAATAACTACAGATTCTGGCTAATAAATATCACTGCATTAGGCACAACAGAGGCAACTCAGTCCCAGAAGGCTCAAATCTGCATATTAGATGGAACAAACCTACAGATGGAGGTGAGGTGGGCCAGAAAGAGGAAGAGATCAAAGAGATGCATAAAAGAAAAACAGCAGCATTGCATATCCACCCCCTCCAAAGCTTAAGGATAATACACACAACTCTTTTCACGCTATCCAAATGTGTGGCTTTCAGGTCAGGATTTTTCCACTAAAATATAATTTTCTTTGGAGAAAAATGGGGTATAATCATAATAATAGCACCACCAATAATAACATAGAAATGAAGCATCTCCTACATTGGTCACACCTACCACCTCTCGGGGCAATCTGTTCCAGTGCTTCATTCTCATCATAAAAAATTTCTTCCTTCTTGCCTTAACAACAATAATAAACAATCACCACACACAAAGCCTTTGATATTAATTGAAAAACTTTCCATTTTCTTTGGGATAGCTGAAGACACTTCCTACCCTCTCTGCCTAGAGGCACCCAGGGATGCTGGTTCCCAACCACACACCTACTGAGCTGCCCCACTCCTCCACCAAACCTAATGAATTCCTGGACTTGCCAAGCCCCTTGCTCACCACTTTGCAGGTGAACATGCCGGGCTGGAAGCCTTCCTGCTTTCTTGCATCCTCTGCCTTTTTCTGTCTATGGGGCTGCCAGATTTGACAGACCACCAACCAAGTGTAGTGTCACATGGGCTTGTTCTGCCAGCTGCCTGGCTTTACAGCAAGGCACGCAGATTCTCTGGGATTCTGTCTTCAGTTCCTCTGCATCCAAAAAGAGCTTAAAATTCAAGTCACAAGGAAAGCTACAAACATTCAGCAATATCTCTTTTCCTCACGAAGGAAAACCCCCACTTCCTACATGACCCTGACCCTTTCCTATTCTTGTCAAGATGCAAAGACAATATTCAGACACTTTTCCTTTCGTACATGCTTCAAAGACACTGAGGGAGTATTTACATAAATACAGAAATAGTGCTCTGATCCTCAGCTTCCAGGCATATGCCACTGATAGTCACAGCTATCTGACAGTCTGCAGTGAGCTTATGAGCATCATGTGAGCCCTGGCAAAATGCACCAGGTCTCTGCATCTTGCCAGCATGACCCTACGCTAGGCAAAGAGCTATCTTGTGTTACATCACTGCAGTCCAAGTCTTGTTTTCTGGCTCCCCTGATTCTTCTCCTTCGCTGGGTCTTGATTCTGTTTTTCTAGTGAAAAACAGTTTCTCTGTTTTGCTTTACTAAATCAAAAAGTTGTCTGTGTCTATTTCATTTAATGTCTCTTTCATTCTTTTATTTAACTTTTTCATTGCATTCTGGAAGGAGAACTCATCAGTAGAAGCCTAGATATTAAATACAAGGCTACAGAAATGTGTTAGAACCTGCCCTAGATGACTGCCCCTTCAAAAGGAGACTTTTGATATCCATTACATTCATGGCAATAAAAAGAACATCTCCCTCCTCAACTAAGAAACAGCGGTGAGAGCCACAGCGTAGAGTAACTGAGTTTAGTGTCCAGAAGAGGCAGAGGGGGGGTGTAGGGTGAGAAAGTGGTAAACATCCACAAAAATAAATGAAAGCCTATCTCTCTTGTTTTCCCTGAGGTTTTTTTTTTTTCCATGCAGGTTTTTCGGTGGTTGGGTGGTGGGATTTCGGCTGGGAGTGCGTGCTTCTTTTGCTTTGCAGCAGCTGCTTTTTTCATCCCCTCTAAAACACTTTGATCTAATACTCATCTCTTTTTCCCCTGCTTCTCACAGTTAATCTAGAGAAGATTATAAAAGCAACAAGGATGTGCATCTTAATCTTTTTTTGGACAATACTGAGGAAAGGAGCTTATAGATGAAGTTCTCTTAGTACACAGAAAAGCAGTCTGCTCTGTAGCAGGTTTTAGGCGATTTCCTTAGAAAAGGCTGAGCACATCAGACCTCACAAACTAAGAGTAAATCCTGTCCACCAACATTTGAGCACTGCTGGCATGACAGAGCTGTTATAGCAGGGAAGATTAAGGATTCTGCAGATGGCACTCTTCCCTCTGAATCAACACAGACAATAATGCCCCAGAATAAACTTCTCAGCTCTTATCAGCAGTGACATTTTTAATGAAACATTAAGAAGAAAAAGAGAGCTCCATCTACTATTGCTAAGCATCAGTTGTATTTTATCCTTCATCAAAGAAGAATAAATAACATTCAGGTAACACTTGAACTTTCCTTCCATGAATTCATTAGCTTATCACCACTGTCCTCTGCCATAACCCTTAAGTGACAATTACATAACTGTACCCCGTTCAATAGATATTTATACTGCTTTCTTTGGGTTTTGCACTCATATGGCTAGATAAACCTCTAGTCACAGCTAATGGTTACACATCCTAAGGCAGCAGCAAACAAAATTCCATCACCTTTTAAGGACTACTAAATGGTATCCTTGTTAACTGGCTGAGAAGAGCTCTTTCAGCTATCAGCTGCATCCAACATTCTAAGAGTCACTTCTTGTTTTGCTGTTCCCTGCAGTCTGTCCTAAAGGCTCACTCTAATGTAACTCCTCAAGAGCAATACAGCAGAAGAACAATCCTGGGAGGAAGAATAAGAACCTCTACATTGCAAAACTGGAAAATCACCAGATTATATAAGTCATTCACATTGTCATATAAGCTTAAGTAACCAGCTGTTAACAAAAGCGATTTGAAAGTGACACAAAAAAACATTAAAAAATACTCCTATCTTCAAACTTGACAGTCTATCTCTTTAAGTACGGTAATAATCTTAGCTAACTACATCCTTATAAATAGCTCAAACACACAATCTTGACAATACAATCCATGTAGTCCACATATAATGCATGACATTACTCAGCTCATCTGTAAAAGAATGCACAACAGAATGTTTAGTCTTGATTTAACCTCATATAGCCAGAAGAAGTTTGTAGAGACCACCACTTTGTTTCTTTCTTTTCCTCTACACTTCTGTGCCTTTAAAAGTAGTTGAAAGCTGTCAGGATTTTGTCAGTAATAAATTATCAGGACAAGCCAATTTATATATCTATGTGTGAAAGACTAGCATAGTACTTTAATAAATGTAGCAAATCCTTTGCCAACAACTGCCACTTCATTATTATTATTATTATTATTACTTACAGGAAGATCACTCTTCATGAGTGAGAAGCAAAACAGATAACACACAAGAACCTCCAAAAATTAATTTATCAAATTCTATTAAAGGCACATAGGACCTTACACCTAAGGGTAAAGGATTCAAAATCAACATTCTTTTTTAATAGGTCCCTTTCTGACATTTTCCATATACATGGATATGTGTACATATACATCCTTATAATCTGTGGGATTTCCCCAGGGGCTTCACAGCATCCATTAGGAGCCATGACACACTGTGCTGTTTTTGCAGCCCTACACCCTGATAAGAAACAGAGTTGCTATGAATTCTGCATTATATTTTCTTTATTTTTAGACTCGCCACGTTGGGTTAAGAGGGAAAAAACAGAACTGGGGAGCTCAAAGAAAAGGCCTAAATGGTGCTTATTTACTCAGGGACTGTCGCTATATCATATGAAAGTTGGGATTTTTTCCTCGAGATGCTACGGCAAATCAGGCAAGGCATTCAAGAACAGAGGAAAAAAAAAGGAAAGACATGACCATACTACTTAAAGCTGTGGATTTGTCTTGGACTGCATATACCAGCCAGTCTGTTTGGGTTTTTTTTCCCCTGATATAATAACTTGTTTAAAGTAATTGGTATATTAACAATTGTCAGAGTCAGATGTATACAGTCATTTTTATAGAGGTTTGAGTCCGTGCTGAGACAGCTGAGGATGAGCTGCTTCCCAGGCTGCCCTGAGCAAACTTGTGTCATTTTGGGCCTGCACATATCCATGTCAAGTTTTTTCTGCCCACAGTACAGCCTTCCCAACAAACTACAAATGCAAGAGCGCTGTGGCCATAGCACAGAGATACAATTTAAGAATTGCAAAATACAGATTAAATAGGTATTTCCGAAAGAACACGAGAAAAATAAAAGAACATCCTGCTTCCTCTACAGAGCTTACAGCAAAGGGTTTCTCATTAGAAGGTTTGCATAATAAGCAAATCAAGTATGTCCCTACTAAACGAGGGAGTGCAATCAAAACATGAATCATAGAATGGTTTGCATTTCTTGCATTCTTCCATATCTCCTTACTCTTACCACTGTTGGAGGCAATGCCAGAGCAGAGTCATGACTCACAAGTTTGGAAGAGCATGAACTAGCTTAAGTATTTCAGCTTGCTAAAGTTCACTTTAAATGTTGGCACACCAGTGAGGCATTTGTCACCAACTGAAAAGTAAGGATCATAGTCATCTAAGAACAATCCACTCATTATTTCCTCAGTAGTTTGGAATAAAAATTTTAAAAATAGGAATCTTATACAAAAACTGTCTACAGGGTGATAAGCAAAGTACTTCAGATCACCCTAACAATCTGAGCCTTTGTTTCCATCCTTTCTTCTAACATCAAGACATCATCTGAGAATATCAACTAACCTACTAAGGTCTGCTTTTACCATAATTCTCTTTTGCCCTTCATCTCTGTATCTACAAGCAGCATGAAGTCCTACTCCTCTGAGAATCAGAAACCATCTTCTAATTTCAGGCTAAGCTTATTCAAGGTCAGTTTATTCCCTTTGGTTTTAGTGCCAACACTGTCTTTAAGATTAACTAATTTTTATTCCTCCCTGATGTTTATATACTCAACATTTTAAAGGCCACAATCTAAGTTGCATTGTCCTAGGCTAAACAAGGCAAGCTCTCCCAACCAATTTCCCCTGTGTTATAACCAGCCCATAGTCAAATTTGGCAATTCTTGAACGAAAGGGGAAAGACGTACAGTTAAATTACAGAACAGTTCTCATCAGTGACATACAATACTATGAATATTACTTCCTACTGGAAATATCTTTTGTGACATATCCTTTTGTGGCATTTCCCTTCCTCATAACTACATTCCATTACTGGTTCATACTGAGTCCTATAAATTAGGCGATCTACATGCCTTGTGCTGGCTTTGCAAAAAATAAAACATCCAATTTGAAATATTTCTTCTGTGTCTACACTGCATCTGCAAGTGTGTGAATGTAGTTCAAGATTTATTCTTGTTATTTTTATCATTACTTAAAAAAAAAAGAGATGCAAAAATTTTCTCTGCATATGCAGCACAGTATATTTCCTCACTTCCATAAGTACTTCTATTTTCTCCAACTATGAAACTTTCAACTGTACAACACCATTTACACTCTAGTCTGGAGTTAAAATAATTGGAGCTATCATCCTAAGTACAGTGATAAATTGAGTATTACTGGAAGCACAGTTAGGAAATTATCTGATCAACTAGCAAGAACTAACTTCAAGAGTAAAAGTTTAAAACAAATCCATTTGGAGAGAAAATACAGACTTCTAGTCTACAAATAAAGTAATTCTGCATGACCAGCAAACCTGCTTTCTCCCCACAGCTCACCAGCAACACTGCTTCCAGTAACTTTTCTCCAGAAGAAAAGCCTTCAGCCGTCTAGTAGAATGTATTCTCCTTTAGAAGAACTCCCCTCCAGTTTTGGGAGAATAAGAACAGCCCTTAGAACTTTGGGAGGCAAGGACAGACCCAGGAAAGCTACTTTACATCCAAATATTTAGCTAGCCTAATAAATATATGGTGCTACAAACTGCTCCTCTAACTTGCATGTTCCACGCAACTCAATCAGCATTTTGTCAATAATTCATGAATGCCAACAACAACGTTGCTTGACCTCATATTGTTTTAAAGCAGTTGAAAAAAATAATAAGCTATCCAAGGCCAACCATGCACATGCCAAGGAAACGCTCCATCAGTGCCCATGGGTGCCATGGCCCACATTCCCATGAGGGGTGTGAGTAGTAATGTGGTTTTGGAGTTTCTAAAGACATTGGCTTACCTAGGTGTCACCTTCCCTTGAAACCTGCCCCACCTGGTTGGTGGGTTACCTGTTCCTTCCCAGCCCCCTTCCCCCCGGATAAAAAGTAGAGTGAGCACATGGTCGGGAGAGCCGGGAGGGGAGCCGGGGAGAGAGCCGAGAGGAGAACCAGGCAGAAACACCAGAGGGCTGGTGGCACTGAGAAGCCACACAAGCTGGAATAAAGACTGAAACCCCTCTGCAGTACCGGCTCCTTCTTCACCGCATCTAAAGGAACTCTCACAACTGAGGTACCTGAGGGGGGCTGACCTGGGCGAGGGAAAAACTCCATCCCTCGGCCTCCCGGAGCCCCGTGAACCTGTCCGGGACCCTGCAGGAACAGCTGCTGGCTGGCAGTGGCTCCTCTGGGGACAAGCCCCTCAGCTGGAGCTGCTGAACACAGCCGAGATCCAGGTGGGCTCCATCCGGATGTATTGGGGAAATAACAATAGGTGTGCCTCTAGGTCTGGCAGCCAAGGCTCATCCCACCTGCCAACCCCAGACACTGGGCACCTCCCCAGTCAGTCCAGTGCTGGGCTGGGATGTGGGCCAGCAGTGAGCATGGCTCCTTGCTGGGCAGAGCAGGGCTGTGAACAGCTGGAGATTGACCCTGCTGCAGTGCTGCTGTGGGGCAGCTGACACGGGGTCCCAGTTCAGGGACAGGTTGGGAGGGGCTGTGCAGGGACAGCAATGTCTGAAAGTGCCTACAGGAGCCTTACAGTGCAGGCAGACAGAAATGAATGGATTTGTGGTAGGACGTTTTCATAAAGCCAAACACTTCCTGATCTTCTCTTCCTCGTAAGGCAGAACAACTCTTGTTTCTGCAGTGTTGATTTCTCTCTAATTTAGTTTCTCTTTCCCATTCACATGGCTCTTACGCAACACTGGCTGTGGAATCATTGAAGGATCATTCACTCTCTAAGTGTGGAGTTTCTTTATCCTTTTCATCCATTTCTTCCCAGGAGACCAAGTCCTTCCACCTTATCATCTTTCTACTATGCTCTAATCTTATCCTCTAAAGCCTTTCTCACTTATTCTCTTGGAACAGCTTCCTCCAACTTTTGGTTTTCCATCTCTGTTCACTTTCTTTATCTTCCTATTGCTTCCTTTTTTCACCTGCACCTCATCCAAAGAATTTTCCTTTTCTCCAATCTTAACATTTTCCTACTCTTCTCAGCCTACTCCTCATCTCTGTCTATGCCAATCTCTGCCAATAATCTTCATCATGCTTTTTTAACTCTTTTTCCTCACACATTACTATTCACTGACAACATCTTGCATTACGATGATGTCCAAAATTCAGGGACCATAAAGACAGAGGAAAAGGCTTCAATGTCTGATTTTCTAGTTCTTTTATTCCCTGCCTGCAGTGAGAGTCAGAGAGAAGAATGAAAAGTAAGTTCCTCAAATATGATTCTAAATTGATTGAACCACTAAATTTTCTAATGATTTTTTTTAAGTTAATTCATCTGCACAGTTTTGTATTTTGGTTTCTTCACTGATTTTAAAGGACAAGAATCACAAAGAATTTCAGAAAGAAAGTGATCAATTCTCCCTGTCAAAAGCTGCAAATAAACAAGGATTTAGAAATTTAAAAGAAATTACTGCAAATGAAGGAAATGCCAAAGACAAATCTCAACAACATACGTTTATTTTTATCACCATTACACTATTTTTACTATTTATTCCTTCATACATAATCCAGACATCTTCTACCCACGTAGATCCTCAGAATTTACTTCTTCCCCACTCTTAACACTGCAACTAATGAGTAAAGGCCACTGTATAGGTACATACATTTTTGTCATTGTCTTCTCATTTTCCTGAGATATTCAGTAAGTTCTCTTATCCTAGGCATTAATTAATTTAGTTCTCAAACACTGTACATTTTATTAATGGTAAATTGGTGATACCCTGTTCTCTGGATGTTCTCACTACACTGCCACAGACATCCAGCAGGGGAGGGAAAGTGGAGCTGGATAGAACAGTCCCTGCAGCAGGGCAAGCTTTAAATAAGGACAAGAACATCCAGCCAAGAGGTTGGCTGCTTCTTTCTCTCAAAGTTTTTTCTGCCTTCTCAGAGAATTCAGGAGAAACCTCACCAGGTACATACAAGCAGCAGCATAAGCACTGTCACAGGCATTGCTACAGCATTCACAGTAGATGTGTGCTCAGGGGCTTTAAATTCAAGGGCCATTTGATTACTGAATGCAAATGCTGCCAAGGGGATGCTTCTCCCATTTTATTTTAAAGGGACTATTCCAGGATTCTCTCTTACTCAAGGAGTAATTTCATAATCCTCAAATGACCTCACAGCTTAACAGCTTCGCCTGACACACTTTTTAAAGTGCAATAGGATCCTGCACTGAGCCTGTCTTCTCCTAACATTCCACAGTGACCTTAAGTGAGTTCTGTCAGGAAGATACAGCAAGTCTGGTGGCAACTCTTACAAAGATCTTGGCAACAGTTACATCATTGTAGTCTGGGGGGAGAAAGAGCCTAGTAAGTCACACGCCCAATGACCAAGGGGTAAACTTCTTATTCTCATTTTTTAATAGTAACATCCCTCTCATAATAACGGTGACAATCTACAAATCCTAATTTGCCAAATGACAGCACGGATGCTACGTAAGAGTATTTCTGTAAAAGTTTTCTAACACATGTACAAAAGATACATTAGGAAGAATGTTAGAATTTTTCAAAGCTACAGAAGTCATGAATGCCAAAATACCTACTGCTCACTCTTTAGAGCAAAGGGAGTAAAGACAGAATGTATCCTGATTAGATTATATTACAGAGAATTCTTAATACAAATACCCTTCTTTGAAGGATCTTGGACACAATCCACCAAGCCTCTAGAGGTAGGCTCTGTACAAATCAATCTTCTCTCATTTTCAAATGTTCCTTTCCATTTAGCTGCAGTGATTTTCTGAGTGTCAAGACTGTGGCTAAAGCCAAGTGAAGACTAAGAACTCCACACTAAGAACTTCACATTCATCTGCACATCAGTATCATTCTCTTGATTCCAGCAGAGCTCCTGAATACTGCAATTAAAGAAAAGCTGGGGTTTCTAACACGGCTAGAGAGTTACTTGAAGTATTCTTAAGGGAGACAATCCTGAGCTAGGCTGGCAAGGAGCCTTACCTCTCCCAGCAGGAATGCAGCAAGACAAAAGATGCTGACAGAACTTGCCAACATAGCTGCAAGGGGAGGCATCAATTAATTTAGTCCTATTTCAAAGAGATGTGCAAGGCAGCTATGTCATCATCTAGTCTTTCTGCTTGAAATGGAAAAAGAGGTAGTTTTGAAAAAAATATTAATGTGGTCTAAAGAACACAATTCTGGTCAAGCTCTGAGCTTGATTCTCTTTTCTGCTTTAGAATATTCAGGTCACAGAAGGGCTCTCCTTGCTCAAGAGAACAGTGCCTGTGGTACAATAGCACCAAGAAATAAAAGTCACGACTGAAGGCAAGTTTTAACCACAAGACATGTTAAAAATTTATGCCACATTTATGTGGCAGATACACATGAACATACCATACACCATTCAGAATATCAAACTATTCAACTTTAATAAGTATAAACATCTCTGTCAAGATGTCTCATTCCAGAAATACCACATATCTTACTCGAGTAGATAATTCTGCCTTTTTCAGCAACACTGCTACTTGGACATCCTTAGGCTTCAGAAACCCAGTGTATAATCAATGTCAGAGTAAAATGTTGCTTTCAAGTTACAGTGTTCTTGCTTACATCTCTTAAGTCAATATGGAGGGAACAGAAACAGCTACTTTCATGTTTAATTAATAAAAGAGAGAAGATTCTGTTTTGGGACTTTCATTTTCACTAGAAATCTTTGATTGTAGTTAGATGAATGCAAATTCAACATGTCTGAGTATGATAAAGAAGGACAAGGCCCTCTGGCAAATGAAATTGCCTTAATCAAGACTCTAGTCTAGTAACAGATGCAATTATTAATATATACAATTATGCACTTCCATCAGCAAGGTTTTCAGGCAATACGGAGTTTCTACACTAAACTAAAACAGAGAAAATAATTTAAAAACCCACCCCAAACAAACAAACAAGCAAAACAACTTCCAGGAAACTTTGAATAACAGTCGAATAATCCATATGAACAGAAGTTGCATAGAATAAGCCTTCATAGAAACAGATAAAAGAAGAAATAATTTAAACCTCCATATACCCATAGAAGGAGAGAGCACATGTACTGTCATGACTGCTTTTCCATTTTGAAATGCCTACTAGGTTTTTGCTAAATGGGGCTTTGAATGGGCTGCCTAGGGAGGTGGTGGAGTCGCCATCCTTGGAGATGCTCAAGGAAATACTGGATGTGGCACATCACTGCCATGGTCCTCTTGACATGGGGGTGCTCAGTCAGAGGTTGGCCTTGATGAGCTCAAAGGTCATCTCCAACTTAACTGATTCTTTGTGAACTGAAAAGCTTCACAAAATTCCACCATTCCACTGGCTTAGCATTTCCCAGAGCTGCACGAAGGCCCCATAGTTCCCCCCTCTCTGCTACCACTAATTGTAGCTATTCTGCCACTGGTTTCATACAGGCTCCACTTCCTATTTCTACTGCTGATCTGGTGAGAAAACACAATTCCAGGGGATCATGCTGACACAACCATCAACTAAATCTTACCATTAAGTTCAAGCTATACTTTTCTAATTAAAGAGAAATACAGATCTATCAAGAGCATTATAAAGCAGTGGAATGGCTGGTGCACTGCAGCTGAGAGCATGCTATCCACCTTGTGTTTACAGAAGCCAAGGTATGTAACATTTCCTAGCCCAATCATCTAACTCAGTGCTTCAGACAATGTTACCTCATGATTATATATAAATTGAATAAATCAGTGATATTCTGAAACCAAAATATTACCAATCAGTTTAAAACTAGTCCATAAAAGGGAAATAACTCTTCTTAACCTCTATACCTCTTCCCAGTTCCTTACTAAAAGGACTGTAATCAAGGTCTGAATTACTGACTATGTCTGGAAAACAAAACAACTCATTCTTGTGTGTTTATCTTAGTGATGCATACCTTGTATAAAACTCAGTGATTTTAATGTCTATAGTTAGTGACAAAATTCTTTTATCACTAAGAGATACTTTATGACTTAGAGTTAATTTGTGAATACTTGAATATGCTTTTTGGACCTACTGTAACAGCAATGACAGTCTTGAAAAACAAACAAAAATAAATCCCAGCAACACATTCAGCAAGACACTTAAAACAATCAGAACCTTTCCTGGTATTTCTCATGGCTCATCATTAGTTATTCTGAATCCTAACACCCTGTTATCTTGACTGAAGTTCAGTTCAGCACTCAGATGGTGTTCCTCTAGAAACTGAGATAAACTGTAGCATGTCTGCTATTTGTGAGCATGGAAATTCTCTAGAAGCACTTACTATTTTTAAACACATTCTTTAGATGGAACATACTGGCATGCTGTCATTTTTTTCCCTAATGAAAGGCAGTATCAAACACATTCTGACCATCACAAATGCATGTGAATTGTTTCTTTGTGACAAAGCCATCATGAAATATAGCACATATATTGCTAGGTTATACATAGCTCTTGGTAAGAGCCTCGGGAGAATGACTGAGCAAATCCAATACAGTGTATACTTGGGAGAAAAACTAATGAGAACTTGAACAGTGAGCTCCTGAAGAGATTCAAAAACAAAGAGCACTTGCTCTTGCCTGTAGCTTCTTCATAGGTATTTAGACAATTGAGTGACTCATAATCTGTTATCTCCTACAGCAGGAATGTTCAGGTTGCAGACCCTGCCGATTTGCAGAAGAGTAATTATACTGTAGATTAAACCTAATGAATTCATGCAAAAACAAACATTAAAACAAGAACTGCATGACCTTGTGCAGAGCTCTGCCCAAGTACAGTAACACAGGCCAGTTGGCCAAACAGGAACACTGGTGGTTACTGCTGCTGCAGCCCACTAGCAGGTAGGAGTCACCACAGGCCCAGATTCAAAACACACTTGGCAGAGGGCACTCAGTACTTGGCCACAGCACCTGGTATTATGCCTAGCAGACCTTTTTCAATTCACACTGCTAAGTAACATCTTCTCTGAGTTCAGCTTTCTCAGCTTTAATTCAGGTCACTCTCACCCGCATGCCAGTCTCATCCAACACTCAGCAATTTCACCGACTGATCTGGCTGCACCTCAGTGTCATGAGGGCTGAATTCCATCTGCTTCCCAAAATGCTCACCAGCACGAGGCATACACACACTAGGAGTGGATAGTACAAACATGTAGAGATTTCCAGAAGATTTCCAGTACTCCTCCTCACTATGATAACCCGAATAGAAAGGTAGCAGTGAGGTACTGGATCTGAGATACTGAACTTTCATTTCACTGGGATTTGCAGCCCTACGTACTGTCAGAGCTCTGTTTAAAGGAAAAAACCTGAAGATATAGTCTTTGCCTTTCTCAAAAGCTATCTTCTAATTCTGGAGTCTTTTGAAATAGTTTATTAGAACCAAAGAAGAAAGAAAAATTTGAACATTTCAAAATGAGATGCTGACATTTCCCAGTTTGGGGAAAAAGGTACCTCCTGGTGCCTGTTCCTATCCTCCACTGCTAAATATTAATAGGAAAACCTCAGTTTCAGATTACAAGCCTGGCTGACTTAAATATTTTCATCACTACTGAATTTACTCACATAAAACCCTGCATTCTGCTTCAAGCTTACTTATTTAACCTGCTTAGTGATAAGATTCTTCTTTATCATTTCCTTGAAGTGATAAGATTATTTTATTTCTCAAAAGTGGTGTTGCATGAAGGCATTTAGTGTTGTCTTGTCTCTGACTGCTATTATCTTTACTGAAACCTGATATAAAGAAGGGAATAAACTCTGCAAATAATCCATAAATAATTTTATGATGGGATTTGAAAAAAACAGAGTATTGCTGGAAGGATATAATGCCCAGATAGTGACTTGTTATTTTGACCTAAGGCTGGAGGAGGTAACTCATCACTGAAAATATAACTGCATCCACACTAGTTTTCTAGGATTTTATGTGACTTCAGGAGCTAATAGAATCTAACTGGTTTTATCTCTATAATGCCATTTGAACAAATGCAAACTGCAAGAAACAAAAATTTGCAGAACCAGACAGTTAATAGCTTTATTCTATTAAGAAAGTAGAGCTCTCATTAGCCTGCCATTGTTTTTTGTTCTGAAAGAAATGAGCAGCATAATTTGGATGTAATCACACTGGAATCACTTCAGCATTTCTCACCTCATTTTTTATCCCTATTGTACAACAGTCATTAAGAGTGTAAATGCATTAACATTAACCTTTTGCAAATCAGCAAGCAACTCTCTTTCAAAACAGAGCTGTCTTTTCAAAGAATTGTACAGAATCCTCTTTATTATTACATCTATTCAAGAAGTGCACCCTGGCTTCAAGTATCTACCTTAACTCTACTGGGCCTTGAGTAAGAGTCTAAGTGGGTTTTCTGAATCCAGAACCAAGGGTCACAAGGAAAGTATCTACTAAAAAGAAAAAAAAAA
>VWZP01007825.1:1515394-1526132 GCA_013396995.1 Dicaeum eximium | reverse complement strand
AAGAGACACAAAGAAAATATCTAAAAAAAAAAAAAAAAAAAAAAAAAAAAAAAAAAAAAAAGAAAAAAAAAAAGCCCACAGTAAAACAACATATCCCCCCACAACAGATTTCATTGACAGAAATATCACAATATCTTCTGTAGATCCCAGCCTCTGAATTTACAAATCAAAAATAATATTCCACGTGCAAAGAGTGCTGTTTAAGTTAATTGTTCATTATGTTCACTGCTGTCTCTGCTATGCCCTCTCTTCTCTATCAGACAGCAACATTGGACAGATTAAATCACTGCAAATCCCAGAAAGGACAACTAACTTTTAACTGCCATCGGGGATTTCCCTAGATTCACACTGCAAAGACCTGCAGTATGTTCCATCAAATATTCAGCAAAGCAAAGCTTCCAAAGGCCTTACCCTGCAGCTCTTCCTTTTTTTTTTTTTTTAAACTTATGGGTATCTGTCTTTCAAAGCTCTCCCTGTCAGGGTTTTTTGCTACCTTTTCTTGTTGAACACTTAGAAAAAAATTCATCTGTGGCCAAATTGTCTCACTTCTTTTAATGCTCAATGCCAGCAAAATTGCAGAAAAATAAAGCAATTCTATTGCGTCCCAAATTCTGTACTGCAGTTTGTCAAAGCACTACTGGAACAAAAATGGCAAGTGAAGATTTAATAAAAGAATAATAGAGTTATTTATCTGATTGTTAACTATAGTTTAAGCAAGAGGCTGAATGTATGATATAAGAACATGCTAGAGCAGCCCTTCTTAATACCTTGACTACTGGAATTAATTCTCTCTGGTAATTATGTCGGTCCACAATTACCTTGGCACAAGCCTCCGATAAAATCCTCATATGAACAGATGCTCACATGAGAACATCATGTGTTTATACATATTGGGTGGGTTCATCAATACAAAGATATTTCTGTATTAGTTTGTGTATACACTCTATAATGCTGTTTCAGAGGCAAATTTCAAAATGTTTCTGACACTATTGGAAATTTATTCATACAATAGGAAAACCCTTTTCCAAAGGCCCCCTAAAAAGAGATGATGTAAAGTCTTCATGTCCAGTGCTAAAGTCAACAGAAACTGTATCAATGTACTGTCTGACTTAATTACATTTTTCTCATTAAGTAAGTATTTCACAAGAACATCCAAAATAATATTTCTATTCAATTTATTGTGCAGACATGGCAGATGTTAGAATTATTGGTATTAATTCTAGGCTTCCATTCACATTTTTTCAGGTCTATTCATGCTCTTGCTATTTACTTTCCAGTGGCATGCAATTTTTGCCTAACAAACTCCAAAAACTACTACGATGCAATGGGTGAGAACATTTTTCAAAGAAGTAAATTACTAGATTCAAGATCGACTTTCACTTCACTATGACAATAAATATTTTAACCCATCCCCAAAATAACAGTATCATCGAGTAAGTTCTGGTATTTTGACATTTTGCAGATTTAAAAGCTGTACCTACACTCGGCTACACCTTCCAAATGATTTTATAAACAAGTGAAGTTTTGCTCATTTCTACCAATAAGATTCTCATATGAAGTCCTCATTTAGATACTGAATTTATTCCATCTTGCTGCACAAATTCGAATTTATGTGGGAGAACTTGGGAAGAAAACTTAATGTCCTCCAGGTGAAGCAGAATGCAGGCAAGTAGCATACCAGAATATAATGGCTGCTTCGATTTCCCTCTCAGCACCCACTGTGATATACATCTGTGCTTCTGCTGTCAATGCACATTTATTATATACTATAAATTCCCTCCATAGTACTGAAAGCAGCAGCATTTATCTTCCTTCCCACCCTTTTCTAAAATAGAGGAAATCAATACAAGAAAATAAAGAAGTTAATCAGGTTTTGTAAGGAATATTATCCGTCAGAATTTTCACCAGTGACCAATTCCATTAGTTTGCCACAAGGCCTAGAAAATGAACTATGGATAGGAAAAAGTATCACATGCTAATTACCAGTGAGCAGAGTCCTGAAAAAACTATGTATTAGAGATAAAATGGGTACATGGTAGGATGGCTGGAGGAAAACCTACTCATGTTTCTACATCAAACCCAGAATGATTGTAAGTAAAATAATTTCAAAGGGCCACAGATACCACTTACGTCAGCTTTCTCACTCTGTAATAAACTTCAAAAATTTTCATTTTGGCAAAATATTTATTCCTAAGGAAAAAACATAATTCTTTCTATTGTGAAAATCTCAGAATCATTTTTTAAAAGACATTTAATATCCACTTTATTGTTTGAAGTTTGCAACCATTTTTGGATGCAATGCTAAAGAATACTAAGCAAGTGTCTTTGTTTAGGATTAAATCTCTTGGAAAGAAACTCCAAACCACATTTATTTTGTTGAAATCAGTATCCAGGAAACACAAAAGAACAGTAATAAGGAGAAGTTTATCTTATTGTCCTAGTGGTATGTTCTCTACTCAATCATTCTAAACCTGAAAATATAATATTGTCTAGGAAAAACATACTAGAGTAACTATTTCCTACGTTCCTGAAAAATTTCTGGTAGGGATGGCATCAGAACTAATATTAATCCTAACCATCTTAGATATAGGATAGAATTCAAATTCTAGCTTAATGAAATAAAACACACAATTACCTACTTATTTTTTACTTCAGCAGCACAGAAATCAAGTGAAGCAAAAACCCTTTGAAAACTGAGTCCAGAAAAACACCACGAGCTTGTTTAAGTGCCCAGTCTCACAAGAAGCCCTGCAGATCTTTTTGCTGCTAACAACTGCAGCAGGTTCTCTCCTTCAGTCCTCTCCTGCAGCCTGGGAACCAGCTGGACTCAAACCCCAGACAGAAACAGGTGCTAAATAAAGGGACTTGCTACTCTTAACAGGAGGATGAGTTAGTGTCTAGCAGCTGACAGTGCTAAAGAATAGATAAAGAGTTTAGAATCTAGTTCACTCCACAAACCCCTATCACACTTCACAGAAAGGAAACTTTGCTATTAAAATTCTTTCAGGGTAGTCCAGGGAAAAAATAAAAAAAAAAAAACCACACCACAAAAACACCATCTGAAAAAGTGAAACAGCAATTTATTCAAAAGCTACTTAATTTAGAGAGTCTTTCTCCCATTATTGGATAAAGAAGCCTACCACAGCTGTCCATCTAATAAATCATTTGGCTACTCTTAACTGTAGCTTACTCTGTGGTAAACTAAGTTTTTCTAGTTCTGCTTTATTATTATATCCTCCTCACTTTTAATATCTTTAACCCATTTACTTCTGTCTAAAATGTGAATTGCATGCTCTAAAGATCAATAACTAGGCATTTTTTTTCCATTGCCTTTAACTGAATCACCTAGCACAAAGGGGGCCCACTCTTTCAGTGAGGTTCCCAGTAGTCACCATATTAGAAAGAGTAATTTTCTCTACATTCCAGATGGCAAGTATCCCAGTGACAGCCAGAGTCCTTTTAACCAGCACACTAGGGTGAATGTAATGATTCTCTTGGGAAGCATTTCCTGTAAAATGTTGAGAAGTTGGCAGATGGGACAGAAGATTTTAAGACTAACTTTTTTACATGAGTCAATTTGGACAAATTAGAGATGCTATGAAAGCAAGCTCTCTGGAGGCAGAGAATTTCTAAAGACCTCTTCCAAGAGACAGTCAAAGCAGCCAGGAGTTTGTGGGAAAAAATTAGAAATAAAAACCGAATCTATAAATCTCCTAGTTTGCCTTGGAATTTTTTTTCCTCACCTGGTACTGCTTTGGGGTAAACAGAACAACAGTTTTTAAATTTGAGATTTTATCTTAAACACCTAGGAGGAAAATTTAAGCTAAGTGTATAAAAAAGAATCCCCTAAGACTCACTGCTTAACCTATCAATCTCTCATTGAGCATAAATGTTGTTACAGTACACAACAATACTTGCCTAAATTAAAATGTCTGGAACAGAAAACAGAGAAACTGTTCTCAAAACACACCTATGTCTCAGGCAGTCATGTAAAAAAAAAAAAGAAATACACCATGTAACAAAGTGGTAAAGTCTTCAATGCCATCCCATTTACTCAGCTTCCCCTTATACAAACATGTTCCAGATGACAGACTGTTAGAAGAGACAATGCAGAGGGCCCCTAGCAAAAGGCTTGAAGAGTTGACCTAGTGTTTCCATTTTTCCACACCTAAAATCTCACTTGGCACATATTATGGATTTGTATCCATCTCTAAAGGTCTATTGCTCCATAAATCAGTACATGTACTGAGTCATATGTCCTTTAGTTTTTAATCCAGATCTGTTAGAAAAAAATTGGTTATCATATTTATGTTAGTGATGCTAGAGAGTAACAACATTATTCAAAATATTCATTTTATTCACCCATTGTACCATTTCTTAGAAAACATTAGAGAAAAGTCTGTCTTTGAAAATGGCAGGGGGCTGCATATTTATTTGTAACAAATGCTTAACTTGCCTAATTAGTAGAAAACCCACCACAATTAAGAAATGCAAACAAGTTTATTTTCTCTGATATTGCACAGGTATAACCTATGGGAACTTGTGCTTTCGGTGAGCACTATAAGCCTAACTGCTGGATCCATGCCTGGTAATACCAGAAAATAATGGATAACTTAATCCATGGTTCTCTAGCACCAGGAATGGGAAATACGAGGCACACTTTCATATAGCAGATATAAGAAAGTGTAGCTACTTGCATAAAAAGAGATACAAATCTTGAATCTCTGTTATCCCGCACCCTGTAATATGTAATTTACACTTGTGCTAAATAAGCAGAAACACTTACACTGCACTTATTCTGTGCTTACTTTCTCCTATGCTAATGCCTCCAGCACGGTGACAAGGAATGAAAAATTTTAACAAGCCCATCTTACATTGCCAAATGTACATGGAGATGCAATTCCTGTAGATATCTTTATCTGTCAGAGTTAAATCAAGCTGCTGTACATTTTATATTTCACCCATGGTAAAGAAAATAATGTTGAACCTGCCTTCAACTGAAAACACAAAAAGGCATGAAGAAAAGGATTGCAGATAAGGCAGCAAGAAGGAAAACACCAGACCAATGCACTAACACTGAATTAACTGAAGGGAAAGAGAAAGGGAAAAGAGCTTCTAATCTTATTCAGGAAGCACAGACTTCTCAGTGGGCCAAGCTGTGCATAATAGCTTGTAACTGTTCCAATGGACCATTCTATATGTGTACAATTACCACAGCATTAGGCAATTCCCCCTGAATTTTCTGCAATTAGTATCAGCGCATCCTTTGTCTCATACAGATATGGACTACAAAGTAGTTGTTACTTAATTTTATGAGCAAATATCTTTTTCCCCTCACAGAATGAAGCCTGGTAACAGTGCAGAGTGAAAGATGTCCAATAGATTGTTTCACCTCTGGTGTTCAGAACATGCCTCCATGTCTTGCCACCTTTATTGCACACCATTTCATTCCATCCACCAGTGTATTTCATATTTCACATTCACACCCTGCCAGGCAGACAGCACTCCAGCACCTCACAGCTTCACAAGCACTGCAGAATCCCGTGCAGAACATCTCCAAGGTAAAATGTCACTGCCTTAATTTGCAAGCAGGGAAAACCAACTGAAGGTTAAAAGGATCAATTAATTTTGAGTGTCCAACATGCATTGCCTGGGAGCAGTACTTGTGGAATACTTACTACTATAACAATTTATCTGTTCCAAACACATCCCATACTGGATTCTGTTGCGCTTAATTCTACTCACTGATTCTGCGAGCACTCAGCACTTGTCCAACTCAGATCCTATCAGATAATCAAGAAAACACAACCATCTATGAAACTTGGTCCAATAGTGCTCAGCATTACACATAAGGGATGGAAGAGCAGCAGCTGTAGCTACCAAACCCTGATGGTGCACAGTTTTGAAATTCCCAGTGTTCCGGCCAGGCCTCTCCTCAGAGCAAACAGTCAAGCTCTTGGACATCCTAGAGACAGGATTTAAGATCTAAGACACAATCTGGTACAATCTGAATTTGAAAGGCAAATAATAAATCCTAAATTTCCAAGTTGACAAGACTTAATCCAAATTTTTGGATTTATGAAAAAAGGCTAGCAGGAAATTTAACTTACCAACCAGGCTGTGAGTTGGTCTGATGGCAAAGCAAACCACTGGATTTTGTTTATGTACAAACAAAATATGCTTATATAAATGTAGCTCCTGCTACCAGGGATGTGAAATTTAAATTACAAATCCACTATCTATTTTCATTCTAAGGGAGAAATTAAAAAAAAAATTCACTTAATTTTTGCACATACTTACATGATTTTTAAAATAATCAGATTATAACTCAGCCTATTCTAACACTGACAGGAGAACTTAAAAGATAAATTTTATGAGCTTCCAAGCAGGCTTCACAGACAGAGACAGAAAGCCAAGTTTATCAGTGTCCCTGTTCATGCACTCACTGCACAGTTTTAAAACTGAAGAAAAATCACTTTTGTGCAGGATGGGAACACTGGATTTTTCTCGTTTACACTGTGGATTTGGGACAGCTGAGGGCTAATATGCGGCTTTGGAAGTTGTGGGTTTTAAGGCAGAGAGAACTCGAATCAATGCTGCTACTCTTGAATTTCATTGCATTAGCAAACACAGCATGCTCAAATACTAGAGGCCAGATTCAGGCAACACAATCTAAATGTTGCTGCTCTTCCCACAGAGGTCAAAACAGAGAATGTCAACAAACTTTTCAAATAGATTCAAGGGCCTGAAATTGAATATATTAAAATCTTCCCTTTCAATTAATAGGCTAGACTTGAAGTCAAATTGAGGACATACAATCAAAACATAAGTGCTCATCTGACAGCCCTTAATGACCCAATAGTTGGTCAGGAATTAATAAAATTTTTTTCATTTTATTATTCTTAATTTCTTACAGTCAGGTATCAATAAGACAAAGCCTTATAAACACCTAACACCCAGTTAAATGGATAATTTTCATTATGAAAAGAAGAAACCTCTCAAAGCACCACTGAAGCCCTCAGTATGCTAATTTATGCAGAGTACTTCAGGCAAACTTGATAGATCTAAGAATAAGTCAAACTTCAGAATCAGAATGTAACAGTATCAACCCATGCTGCAGTATATCTGCCTCCTCTATTCATGTCACTGGGGGACTCAACACTGGAAAATCCAATCTCAGAACAGAGTATATTCCAACACTGCACCCCACAATAATGCCTGGAGCCAAGGCAAAAATCAGCCCAGGGCCTGGAAAGTTATCTTGGCATTCTTGGTTTAATATTTGTTGACAGGAGGAGCAAAAACACCATCCTCATTTATGTCAGCACCCGACCTGGACAAACCATAATACAACTGCACTGAAAACAAAGACCTGAAGGGAGAAGCCTGATTTTTATCCAGCCTGGATGAGAAGACACACCAAGCGTATTCTTTGCTGAAACACAGTGCAAAAAATGCTGAAAAGACTGACTTGTCACTTAAGCAAACAAAGGCTCTTTCCAATGAAGAGACATGTCTCTGTCTCCCCAGAGAGGAGAAGCACGTGACAGAGGACATTGGAGTGTAGCCTGGAAGAGCAGCCTTAGTACCACAGTTGTTGACAACACAGGCAGCAAAGGAGAAATAACTTCAGGCACGGTGAAGACTCAGCATCATGAGTTACAGCAAAGAGATGCTCTGACAACCTTAACATTTTGTAAAATTTGAAGTAGCTTATGAATATACTATTGGTTTTAAAGACATAAGAGTGTAAGAATCTCTCTATTTCAATCTCTTTTGGAGGGTTTCACAAAAATTAAATCACTGCATTATTGATCCTATGACTACAGAGTGCTGTTGGCACTTTGATCTCAAGCCATACTGTGCGTCCTGATCACAAGAGAAAATTAAAGAAATTGAAAAATTAACAATAAACCAAGCATAGTACAAGTACAAAGATGACCACAGCAAGGGGTACAATTTTTGAAAAGGTGCCTTTACATTACTGTGCTTTCAACCCTATTCTCTAGCCCTAGCCTAGCTTCATTCACTAATAAAAACTGGAAGACCATATTGTTGTGCATATTTTGAATCTCAACAATTTCACATGTGCATATGCATGCACCTAATTTTAAGTCAGTCCATGATGTCAAATTGCAGAGGTACACACACGTTTTCTCCCAAGTGACACAAGCACTCGTGCACATCTGGGAACCTCACACTGAGGTGAACTGTGTTAGATCACCATTATGTAAGCAACAGCAGAAAACAAATCTCCAATGTGAATGGATTTATTCAATCATTCATTAAGCCAAAAGTCTTAATGTTTAATAAGTCTAAATATACAGTGCAAGACCAACTCTTATAAGCTCATTCACTTTCTATCTGTGCACCTAGAAATTTAAAATTGAACCAGCTTCCAGCCTTCCTGTGCTTCCCTTCATTAACAGGCACTGCTGGGGCACACTCAGCACGTCACCACCACATGGCCTTTAGGCTTGCTTGTGATATTACAAATCAAAATCAATACCATAGGCTCTAACAGTAGTTCATTGATTGTTGCAGAGATCTGTAAGACAAATAACTAAATAAAATTTATTTAGTCACGCAACTTGAAAAAAATCCTACTTTTTTTTTACTTTGCTACATCACCCAAACTGTGTTGGCACATTCTGACACCTGCAAAAATACTGTTGTGCACCCTACTCTTCAAAGATGATGTGATTTTTTTAAGATAAAAAGTTCATAATTAATTTCTTCTGAAATCCATAGATAATTTACTTATTCTAGATAAACAGAAAATGTAAACAACCAGAGAGATGTAAACCAGGAAAGAAAAGAAACCCAACATTATCCCATTTACTTCTCAGTAATTAAATATCTAAAAAAATCTAAAATAATACATCAGTGATTCTTATTTGAGAAAAAGATTATAACAGCAATTAAATGAGAAATAAATCATTGTATTTTGTGAAGAAACAGAAAAGTTTATATAAACCATTTCTGAATTATGTAAGAAAACTGAAACGTTAGTTGGCACAATAAAGAAATTACAGGGGGAAAAAAATGCCCCAAACCATGATTTATAACTGGATCAAAACTAGAGATGGTTCTAAAGGACAAACTACCTCTACTACAAAATCTTGAGGTAGAAAAAATTTACTGAAAGCAGCTGAGATGCACATACAATAAAGGATATGGGAAATTATTGTGTCTATTTGACTATAATTTATGATGAAGCCACTGCGTGGAAAAACCAACTCCACACAGAAATAAAACTAAACCTGAGAAAGGTACAAATGAGACTGCTGTCATGGCTCACAGAAAGACTGCAAGTCCATACCACTGTAGGTTGTAAATGCCTTCTAAATTTATGTTTTGGTAATTAGACATCACTAAAGGACAAATAAGGGGTAAAAAGCCATAGGAAAAGAAAGCATGATTTTTAACTGCGAGAGTAAATAGCCACAGGAATATATTGTCAAAGGAAATTACTAATTCATAACAGAATATTATGTGCTTAGGGGTTTGGGCTTTGCTTTCAACGAGATGTGACTTTGCTTAGCTGTTCTCCAGTGGACTTCAGAGTAGTCACTGAATATTCAACCTTAGACACAAGATGACTGATCAAAGAGGGGTGCAATCACTGGGCAAAACTCTGACTTGTGCTAAGACTGGAAGTGAGACCAAAGAGCAAGAGTGGGCTCTGCAAGCCCCAACAGCCACAGCTAAACCTAAGAGGTGTCTCAATTCAAAGATGCTATGGCACTCTCAGAATGAAAAATAAGCTCAAGAAACAATTACAGGCATTTTAGGGAGTGCAGACATGGCAAACTATGCCTACCATAACCATTTATAGACAGATCATACATATTCAGGATTTGACTTTAAAAAATGGTGGCTACAGCTGCCAGTAAAAATCAGTGAGAGCCTTCAGCATCAGGCAGTTCTGAGATAGTGTCATCTCAGAGAAGGTAACACAGCAACAGCCTCAGTGCAAGACTGTTTCCATCCAAGGTACAAAACACAAGTCTCACAGGCTTCTGGGTGAGCAATCCAGGGATTCTAAGCCAGTTCAGAGCAGTATGTCAAAATCTGCCAGAGCTACTACATTGTCCTAGAATGCTGTGGTTTAGGAATGGTTCTCTCCAACTCAGTGCCCCCATCAGAACTGTTTAATCCACACTGTCTCTCCCGAGTTCCCCCACCTTCCCCTCCCTCTCACCCTTGCTGTGGAATGGAGAGGACAACTGGAGGCACATAAGGCAAATATTACAACTTAAGGAAAGAACAATTTACTGCAAACAGCAATGGCATAAAAAAAAAACCAAACAGTAACAGCAAAATGGCTGATGACAGAGGGTACAAGAAAGAAGCAATTCACAGAGAAAGAAATCCTCTGAAAATAGAAAAATACCAGACTGCTCAGCTCCCTCCATCACACTTAGTCAACCAGACCAGAACTCTTTCCCCCGTCCCTGGCAATGATGTGAGGTGGTACAGAACAACCTCCAGGTCCTAGCCATGCCCTCTCCTGGCTACTGCAAATGTTAGCCCTGTCCTGGCCAGAACCACTACATACTACGAAGTAAAACTGAACTATACTGAACAGTACAAACCAAATCAGACCAGAAAAACAGATAATTAAAGACTAAGTTTTTACAGAATAGCAACTGACCTCCATTCATTCATGCAACACTCTGCCCATGAGTTCAATAGAGGCAACAGAATACTTCATGGCTTCTTTGAGCAGGAAAAA
>VWZP01007825.1:1491734-1515348 GCA_013396995.1 Dicaeum eximium | reverse complement strand
AAAAAAAAAAAAAGGATTTTATGCTTCTAAAGGATTTTATGCTTCTTATGCAAGGAGCACTGTGAGGGAATAAAGGGAGGTGTTTCCACAAAACAAACCAGCAGCAGCAAGAAGCAAAAAAGCCAGAAGAGGATTTCTAGGGAAACAGATAGTGACTGCATTTTTTTTACAACCCATTTCTGTTTGTTCACCCTAACACATGAACTACATTATTTGCTTTACAAACAAGCCATGGGAATGGTTTCATGTGGGAAACTGTATTTTTCCTTTACTATTAAAAACTACTTCCTCGAAATCACCCCTGCTCAGTAGTCACTTTGTCCCTGATCAAATGACACAGCTCATTGTTTTCCACAGAAGCAGCAGCAGCTTAGTGCTGAATTCATGCCTATCCTCCTGAAAACTTGCCAAATCCTTAAATACTGCAGATGCCATTTGGGAATGAAGTATTTATTTCATATCAACAGTTATTGTTTAAATGAAGCAATAATGTAAATGCATCATTCTCCCTCTATTAGCCTAAGGATGTGAGAAGTCCATCTACTGGGGAGGGGGAGTACTTAGGATCCCTCAGGGACATATGCCTCCCTTCTACAAAAATACGCAGCCCAGCAGGTAAAAAAAAAAAAAAAAAAAAAAAGAAACAAGTTGGGGGCATCTCATAATTCTCTGTTTCAAAAAAAAGAAGTTTGGTTTTAAAAACCAGAGCTGAAATGACAATAACACCCTCAAGGCCAAAGTTGAAGACTTTTCTCATCTTATATCTTAAGAATTAAAAATAACATGTACTTTTGCTTGTCCCTTAATTACAATGAAATATCTTCTTTCCAGTAAATACTGCTTTTGAAAATAGAATGGAGATGCTATGAAGAATATTAACCTTAAATCTTATGTAAGAAAAAGGATCTCTTACCAAACTTTAAAAATATGGTGTTCTTAAAAACATAACTAAATGGAAACCTAAAAGTTAACAAATTTTCCACCTGAAATTAACAGTAGTTTTAGCCAACCTTGTATTTTTCCCTTTTCATCCCACAGGATCTCCAAGCGTTCGGGGCCATCACTGAAAGTTAAGAATTGGTGATCTCCGTTCCAGAACTTCAGGAGCCCAAGATGCTCACCACTCAGCTACCATCTTCCTACTTACAGACACTTCCATTTGCAATGCACAGGTAACACCACAAGCAGCTCGATTTTTCTTTTCCCTAAATCTTTTCTGGGGGACTTGCAAAGCATGCCTGCTGCCTGGGATGGAAAAGGAGCAATAGAAGGAGCAACATAATTTTCTTTGCTACCTGAGGACATTCTCTTCATCTCACTGTCAATCTAATCTCACTGGAAGCTTCAAGAGTCTTCATTTGAATATTTGACTGGGAGGAAGTTCTCATCACAATTAAATGTAAGCATATGGAACAGCAGTAATTATTAATGTTTAGTTTTAATGGAATTCTTATTTCTTACCATTGTTAAATTCAAGACAGCAGCCCACTTCGAACACTAATCACTTCAGCCATCTTTCACAGTTCCTTTTGAAGAAAATATCCACTTTACTGTAAAGAGTCAGTTGAACTGTAAAAGTCAAATTAAAAATACCTATACTGCTGTTTGGGTTTTGCTTGGTTGCTTTTTAAAGAAACTGCAGCTATTGGAATGCTAAACAATTATTTTTCATCTCTAAGACTTACTTAGAGCACTGGTAGTAGCTAATACCTCCCAGCACTCAAAGACAAGACATCATTGCTGAGCACCATTACTGTAAAACTACACATATACAAGATAGAATAAGAGATTTTACTTCACCTTTTTACCTTAACAATAAAGCATTTAGACTCCAAGTTTGTCCTCCACCCTGACTAAAGGGTGAGCATTTAGCTGTGGCAAATTACAGATTGCCTGTCCCCTCACAGCACTGCATAATCCACCGCCTGTTCCCCATTTGCTCTGCTCACCTACACATGCATGAAAGTCAGGGTTTGAATCCCTTCTCATCCTGCCAGTCCTCGCAACACAGGCATACCAGGGGGATAACAAGGGACGAATCTCTTCTCCTGCACCGTGAAACAGGCAGGCTGTGCAACCATGGAAGATCACACCTTGTTCCTCCATCTGGCCACAGCATTACCTATGACTACCTGACCCGAGCTGCTACTCGCTTCTTAGGTTGTACTGCTAAAAAGAGCTGCACACCACAACTTCAGGTTTCTTAAGCTCCAACTCAACCACATCTCTCTCCAATATATGACAGCAGCAACTTTTCAAAAGAGCAAATGAGAGGGTCAGCAATTAGAGCCCCAAAAAATACACTGGTGCTTAGTCTGTACTATTTCACTTGACCCTCAACCCCCCACACCCTGCTACAGCAAGACTGAATTTCTCTGCCCAAGCAGCATCAGCCACCATGGCCCTCTCTGTGCACTCCCAGAAATGCTTCTGTGGACTTTGCAACACTGAGCCCAGACACACATCCCACTTCAGGATGCAGAGACAAAAGCGTGCAGCACCACATCCATGAGGAAAAATATTTCGGCACGGCAATGAAAACACAATAAGCAAGTAGCAATGATCTCAATTCAGGTCTAAGTCATAAGCATGTTTGACAATATTTCTAGTTCCTCAAACACCTTTCCCAATAGCCCCAAGTGAAGACAAAGAGGCTGCTGCTGCTACAAAGGGCCAGGAAGCCCCCAGAATGCAGGCTACATACAGATGCAACTGTTTGGACCCATGACTATAAAAAGTCAGAAAATCTGCAATCGCAAAGCCTTCCACAAACGTACAAATTAAGAACTACAAAAAAGGAAAAGTGGGTGGGGAATGTGAGACTATAGAAAAAACACAAAGAACTCCACTTACTGCTAAAAGAAACCCCACCATTTTTTCAACACTTGATGCTGTTTCAAGACTGAACAACAGAGTTGAAAAGTACTGAACCTTTTGTATAAGCCTACCAAAAAAAACTGCAATAGTTGCAAACACATGTAGTACTACTTTCAGTTATGATTCACTGCCCTTTCTAGTACCAGAACTAGGGATTATCAATCAGAAGTTGCACACAAAGGCTTCAAAACAAACAAAAAGCAATGCTTCCCCACTTCACATCCACTGCAGCTGAGAACTCCATTTGCTACCAAATTCAGTGTCACCAAGTCTGAGACTAATTCCCTCAGGACACAAATTGCTACAGGCTGACAGCACAGAGACAGGGAAAGTCTATTCTCGTCCTCTTCCCTTTCTGTTACTGACCACTACTAGAGATAAAACACTGAACTAAATGTACCCCTTGACCTTCAGTTATTTTTATGCTGTTATTTAATCTGTAGTAAATACATAAATTCAGCACCCAAAAGCACTGCTATTAAGGATAAAAGCAGTCTAGGCTGTTTCTCTGGGAGCACTGAAGTGTACAGAAGATACATAGATTTTCGAAATGCACTATGTTAGCAAGAGTTAAGAGTTTTAGAATAGCCTTTTTCAGATAGCAATGTCTACTTTGGACTGAAATTTATATTTCCTGAGCAAAGTAAACTTCTGGCATTAAATCACAAGTAAAAATTGCAATCTTGCATAATTTCTTTTCATTATTCATTTTAAGGCATCATTTTTGTATTTTAAGACTACAGAAAGGATCTTAAAAAAAAAAAGACTAAAAAAAACCCACAAAAATATAAACCAGTAAGAGTAATTGAAAACAGTTCTTATTACTATTTTTAAAGTGTCTTTCCATCACCTGACGTGAACTAAATACTTCGGCAATTTTATGTAAGGCACTTTAACTGTGAGTCATCTGCAACTATGCTCTTGCATACTAAATAAGCTGAAAACAGTTGGTTCTGCATGCTGAGTGACATCCCTGTTTTGCTTAAATCTTCAGACTTCATATGGTATTTCTGTTCATTTCAGAAACAATGTATTACACATTGCACATCTTTGCTTCTGTTTGCATTTTTTTATTCACTAGTACAGATTTGCATTCCAATTTCAGGTGAGTCATTAAATCCAGTTAAAATGCCAGCCTTGGTTCTCACCAGAACTTAATGGCAACAATAAAATCATCTTTCGTTCTTCTTACAACCTAGTAATACCTCGAGAAGACATCTGTGTAGTAACTTGACCAAGACAATAAAGACAGAAGATCTGAAGGCTAGAAGAGCATCCTTGAACTGTGCTGAAACAAAACGTGAAAATCTTGAGCTAAGCAAAGCTTCCTAAAGGTAGTTTCCACAAATCAAACAAATCCATTGTGCTAAACCACTCAACATTTTTCTTACTCAAGTTTTTAACTACAAATTCACTGCTTTACCAGAACACAAAACCCAAAACATGTAAGGTCTTATCATTGTTTTTTCACTATTTTGCTTGTACCAAGAAATCCCATCTCTAAAAAACCAATTTAAAAAAAAAAAAGAAACTGAATTATCACTGTTTTCAAAGAAGACAGAATAACCAGATTGTAGGAATTAATTACCCTCACTTGAAATATTTAATCCAGAGTTTTCTACAATAATGATAACATACTAAAGTTCAGGGAGGGAAACCAATAGCTAACTACAATTCAGGATTTCAGAGTCCAAATTAAGAGTTTAATTTATGCTAGCATTAGGGATCTTTCTTTCTCATTGCATATGCAAGTCCCTCATTCATGACTAAGGATGGTCATCCTACATCCAAGAGCAAATTGCAATGTGCTTTGACTTCTCATCCAGAAGGTATCTTGTATTAACATAATACAGCAACAAGGACCAACTTTTAAGTACAACTAAAAGCCACACTTACCAGCTATAATATTGGTACTTATTCAACACAGGATAAAGAAACAATTCCATGTACATGGAACACAACACATTTTGTAGGTACACAGGAAAAACAAACATAAGAGTTAAAAATTACCTCCAAAGACATCTCCTTGAAAATATTATCTGAGAGTTCCTACATTTATTCAATTCTAATTACAATTTCTTTTCAGGCACTTCAGGAAATTCCAATTTTTTTAATCAGAGTAAACAAAAAAAAAAAATCCTCCTCACCTTTTTAGCCGAGCTTCCTTCTTCTAATGGTTACATGAAATCAAAATAAATAACTTACAACATGTACATTCATAAAGACTATACAGATGCCTAAGTTCCCTTAAGGTTTTACAGTATATGGATGGAGCAGACAGAGCTTATCCATTAACACTTGAAACTTTGGACAGTTCAATTAACAAATTGGTTGCTGTTTCTTCTCATTTATAACAAAACATTCTACTCAAGTACTATTTTATGTGAGGATGTGTATGCTCCCACACCACCCAGTATAGGAGGGCTCAACACTTCCAGGTCTCCAGGATGCATGTTTGACAC
This sequence comes from Dicaeum eximium, assembly GCA_013396995.1. Classification (NCBI taxonomy): domain Eukaryota; kingdom Metazoa; phylum Chordata; class Aves; order Passeriformes; family Dicaeidae; genus Dicaeum; species Dicaeum eximium. Next base: position 1,510,009 of record VWZP01007825.1, on the reverse strand, counting down.
TTATTATTTGGCTGTGCAGTTTTTCAGAATAACTGCCATGTCCCTCCTTTCATTTTTTCCTTTAAGAATAGCTTCTGAAAAATAACTTCCTCCTAGTCTTTTTAGTCTGATACGTCATAAACACAGGAATCGCAATGCATTCTACTTTAAATTAAATATTACCATTTAGGACCAGGCACTATTTCAAACCAATCAGGCAACCACAATTTAGAACTCTCGATTCAATTAACTGCAATGTATCTTTTTTCCAATATGCTATTATTAGCAGTATTACACATTTTGTACAAAGACATCTTCATGTCTCTGATAACAAGCACTGAATAAGTTGCAAATAAATTCACCTTTTTTTGTTCAGTCTTCTGTCCATGAGGCCTTGAATATATGCACTGACTTCCAGTGTCCTCCCACATAATGTCTGTATTGTATGTCCTCATCTTCACAGGCACAGCCCTCCAATTTTCCATATTCAAATCCACCATGAATCCAGAGGAGATTGAAATGAACCCCAAGATATCCTCTGCGTTCCCAGCCACACTACTTCATTTCCCCATCCCTTGCTCTCATCTCAGCATTCCTCTGCTCTTTGAGGCAGGAATTGTGAGACACTGCACATTTGTACAGCAGCATAGTGGCACCCTTGCCTCAGCTGAGCCCTTCAGGCACTACGAAATGCAATCAATAATACTAATTAATTTTGTCCCGTTTCCTCTTTTATCCAACTGCTGTGGTCTTTCCTCTGATAACTGAATAGCTCCTCATGTTTTGTCTCACTAACAAAGATATCTATTGTTCCCCTCTCCTTAGACCTACCTAGACCCAATTCTTTAAGAAGAACACAGAAACTGGCTTTTTTCAAATTCTGTCCAAAAATTCATTTCCTTCAGGTAAACTTTAATTACTAGTTTAAGACAGCATGTGCTACTTCAAACTTACAGGTTAAACAACTAAGAGACAAATATAAGAAGTGCTTCAGAATTAGAATACCAATGTCACATGGAATTTTTTTTTCCATATGTATATATTAGCTCTTATCAAACTAACAGGTGACAAGTACAAATCTGCACCCAGGGCAGATCTTCCACTACAGATTGGGCCTTCTGACAATGGTTTAAATTATTTTGAGACTCCTATTGACATTAAACACAGGAAAATGCTCAGAAAAAACATTCATGTACTTTCATCCATACTCATACACACCCACACAAGCAGTCAAGAGTCCAACGAAGCCAGAGCTCTTTTGGCAAGACAAACCTCAAATCAAAATTAGTGTTTTGTGCCAGCACCAATCATCAACAATTTCTTTGTATCAGTCTCTTAAATACCGAGAACCTACTGCTAGACAGAAAATACAAGTCTTTTCCCTGTAACTATCTCTATCATGACTATTTAGGAGCTCCCATTATGCAGCAGAGACAGGAATGTGAGAAATCACAAGCAATTTGTGCCATTTTAAGTGACTGCCGACACCACACTCTGAGCACGACCAAGTCAAATTTGGGTTAAACCACAAGCAGGTCATCTGCAGTGGCAAATCACATCACTACCACTTGGTTGCTGTCACCAAGGCAGCACCACGCAAGAAACAGTAAAACATTTTATGAAGATGTTTTAATGTTTTACTACTTGTCTTAGTATCTTAGTATCATGTCTGGCACAGAAACAGTGCCAAACACAGCCAGATTTATTACAGCTTGTCTGACAGTTTAGGGACCCCATCCTTACCCAGGAAACATTGACAAAAAAAATTTCTTCAGTTTAGAAGCCAAAACACGAAATGCATACTGCTTCAGGGTAAAAGATTGTAACAATTCATGAGCTGGACTTAAGATCATTCAAACAGCGGAGGAAAATCCAGCTTTGCAAATGCAAAGTGATACAATATATCTCCAACTATCTGAAGACTCCAAATATTTCTCTGCAAAAGACTCCTCAACATTTATTTCTCTCAAATTAAAGCTGACAAACACTTTCAATTTTAGATCTTCTTATATATTTGCAGAAATAATTCTGCTTATTCATCATGGCTATCAGATTAATTGTGCTTTTTAATTTCTCTGATAATGATGAAATATTTCACATACATATTTTGCATTTTCTAAATGTTCTTTCCTGTAATTATCTTCTCATAACCAAGTCTCTTCTGAGGTGACATATATAGCAGTTAGGTACTGTTCTTAAAAAAATGTAGTTAGCTCCCTAATGATAAATACTTTTTTATTGCTTTCTAGTGTTGTTTCTGGAAAATAAAGAGAAGTCACATGTCAAGAGGTCTTGTAATTCACTCCAATGTCTGGAGGTGGAACAAGGTAGATATGGACTGACAATTGGAATTCTGACCGTGTAAGAATACTCTAGTCCTTGACCATTTCAATTCTGAATGTGAATAACTTTTCTTAATTAAGTTCTTCTAAAAGGGTACTTTTATTCATTAGGGAAAAGTCCTGTAGCCATGTTATAATGCTCAGTACATGATGCCATAGACATTTCATGAAGTCTTGCTTGGACCAAAACAGGTTCTAAAACTATTGATGAACCCTGAAATGAGACAGGCTGAACTCCAGAAATTACTTATTTTTAATCCCCCTCTAGAAGGACATTCCAAACCCTAGAATAAATTGCTCCAAGACACTGTGAGCTGCATCTGTGTAGAGTTCAAAAGCAAAATGGACTAGATGATCTGGAGAGGTCCCTTTCAACCTCAGAGATTCTGTAAAGAAACCAAAAAAATGTCAAGTGTTGCATCATAATAATTTTGGCTATTAAGACGGCAATAATCACCAAAACAACCCCAGTTCAATTCAAAGACCTGCTCAGCACCTCAGGACAGCCAGAAATCAGCAGTAAAACAATGATGGTTATAATTAATTTGGACTTGATCATTTTGATCAATCAGTCTCCAGACAGTTTACAGGGAGTGGAATGTGACTCCATCTTCATACTATAGGTGGAAATCTGGGTATGAATTCCCACACTGATACACGTTTTACCAAATCCAGGTTTAGCAGCAGAGGTAGAGGTAGAGGATATAATGATTATATGCCTTAGTTAAACTGAGGTTTTCAATACCTAAAGAGTGGTCTGAGGATTGTTCTACTTTCCAACAACACTGCTCTTAGGCTGTTTCTACAGAGGATGAACTTGCAAAAATCAGAAGCCACATTGCCTTAGCCAATGTGCTGTCAGACCACACAGTCTCTCTAGTAGTAAAAATATCTTTTGTTATCGGATCCTCCATCTTCACTCAAACACCGACACTCATGGAGGTGCTTTCTACAGCGATTCTTAGCCAAGCGTTAAGATAGAGTGGCAAGAGCTAATTGAAGACTAACTTTTAAAATATATTTAAAAGATCCCAAATTCCTTATGCAACAAATAGCCTGAATCCATAATACTTTTTGCACAGGTGATCTTTACAACCTCTAACTAAAAGTGGCACTTAATTTCTCAGTTTCTGGATCCCACTATCTTTCAAGCCTGCCAATCAGACTTCCCTCCCTGATCCAAAGAAAAAGCTAAACCCAAGTTAAATAGTTATGAGCAGTCATAAATCATCACATTGCTCATGATTTAGTTATCTTCCAAAAAAAAAAAAAAAAAAAAAAGAAAGCAAGTTTTTATTCTTTATCTTGCAACCTTCAAAACTAAAAAATTGCTTGATTCACTCCTCTGGTTAACCCAGTTTGCCAGCAAAACTATGCCAGCTGAGCTGTGCAACTAATGCACTGAAATGTACCAGAAAAATGCAACAAGATTTCTAATGGCCAAAGTCTGCAAAATAAAAAATCTCAGTAGTTTAACAGCTCCCTGAAGCAACCATAATAACATGCTGTTAAAACAAATAAACAAAAAGAACTCAAAAACCCCAACAAAAAACAAAGCCACAATCTACAAGTAGTACTTCTGCATAAGAAAAGTCTTATGTTTAAAACAATATTGGAGAGAAGAGTTACACACTTCATTGCAAGCTGTACCACAGTATCATTGATGTCATGTTGACTAAAGAGGTGAGAATGATACCTCTGTCAGCTAATCTCTAATAATACTCTGTTTGTCCCCTGGATCATCTCCAAGTCTCCTAACAGCACCTTCTGTCAACATCCAGAGTAGCTCATGAGCACCACATTGTGCTGCATCAATTACAATATTCTGAATTGACACATCTCTGACTGTCCAAAGCCCATGATGGACTCCATGCTAACTTCAGCTAGAAATATGCCTCTCTACAATGACTCTGCTACATTGGGCTCGTCACAATGCTCTGGCTTTTGCGCGCTCTTTGCCTCTACTACTTGTTAAAAACTATTTCAACATACAGCATGTGAAAACCCAATCCTTGGAAACAAATGATGAATCTGAAAATATCACAGGCGAACAACAGCTAAGAGCAGCAGCTACCATCCCTAGACTGGATATTAAAAGAACACCATTGACGTAACCAAAGTTACACAACCAAGACCTAGTGAATTCCAACACTGCTCACTTTCTCCTTCTCTTACACATCCAGAGGAAAAGAAAAATCCTTGGCCACCAGGAGTTGTGAACTCAGGAGCTTCTGTTAAGAGTTAAAGTAAAAGGCTCATGTTTCCAGATGAACCTGACAAAACTGCCTTCCACAGACCAGAGGGTTTGATGGAAGAAGCACAATGCATTCCTAATGAGCTTTCTCTTTCTGATGAGAAGTTTCAAGCTATTGTAATTAAAAGCAAATGGGGGATAAATTCCCCCTGGAAGTCAGCACTAAATCTGTGTAGTCCAATTCTGATCTGTTTTCCATCCAGCAGGATTGAGTAGAGTGATGGAAATCTCTTCCGCAACAAGATCTCCCTCACCTCATAAGGTGTGGAAAAAATAGGTATTTTGGGCTACCTTCTAGACCTGTAGTATCCAAGTCCACCCAAATTCTTTTCTGTTCTCTGACACAAACTTCCATACAGCTTTCAGAAAAACATGTCCAGTCTTCAAAAATGTAATCATTAATGATTTTACTATACTGTAGCTCCATACTGAGAAACACAAATTACAGACTAGAACTTGCTTTCCATGCCAAGGAGGAAAAAAAAAAAAGAAACCTGTATTTGTTAAATTATACAACTACTATGAATTTAAGAGACAATGCTCTTATGTATTTGGGGTATAAAATCTTTATTATGAAAATATATTACACTATAAACAAATGCTAAATTTGCTAAATTTAAATCAAGAAATATATTAACCTTTACTTCAGTGAGAGTTCGGTTAGGAGAAGAAAAGAATGTAGGTCAGTTTTAAAAGAGAGGAAGAGGTTGTTAATACATTCTCCAATTTTTCTCAAGATCATCCTCTTCAAGACAAAAGACCACCATTTTGGGCTCACCACTCCACCTCCTCACAATGAAAGAAATATATGTTTTGGAAAGAAAAGTTTCAGTTCCAGATATGGGTTAGTTTAGACACAAGGAAGATTCAAAAAACCCTACACACAAATCAAAAAACATCAAGAAAACCAGAGGAGAAAAACAAGGCACATTTTCATACAAGGCACATTTTCACACAAGTATCACTATTTTCTTAACTCTGATAAAATTAACTCCAGTGTTTAAGGAGGAAAAAAAAAACCTGCTATACAGCATTTCAAGTAAACACAGTCATAAGACCATGCCGTAGTTTGTAGTAATTAGTTTTCGACAGTTTCTGAACAAGATAGCTGGAAATTGTAGAATAAAACATATGCAAGGGTTCACAGAAGGTTTGGTTATGTGAAGGAAAATCCAGTAAATATGAAGAAACTTACAGACTACTGTAGCAAGAAATTAGCTGGAAAAGGTCTGTTACCAGATACTGCCACGCAAACCGTGTGGAATCAAGGAAACTGGTTGAAGTTCTTCCTGCTTAAGCCTTCCAGTTTTACTGAAGACAAGAGCTCAAGCGCTGTAGAGCAGAAGGCTGTTGAAGCCACAACCAACACCAAGGAAGGCTTCAGGCATCTGCTCTTTACTGTTCCTCAGTAGAACCTTTTAAACCCTTGCTCTCACACGCATTCCACCTGAGTGTCCTCTCCACCCTTTGGTGATTGCTCAGTGCCCCTCAGCACTCCATGTCCCATCACCTTCAGTACCAGTCACTGTCTCACACAGCTGTACCCATCAGGGACGAGGCTCAGCCACAGCCCCACCCCAATCACCACAGGCTGTGTGCCTACAGCAGTGCTGGACTAGGCAGATTAGACAAATGGGAGCAGAATGCATATTCCTACGCCCATCTATTTTTTTCATTATATATTCTGCTCCAATCCAAGTGCAAGGTAAATCACTCCAATGGACTCAGAAAACTAGCAGATCCATTTTAATGTTTACCTGATCTCTACAATGAATTTGAAAGTGCACATAATTTTAGCTATTTCACCACTGCCATAGTTAATACATGAGGCTGAAAAAGCAATGCTGCACAGCAAGAGCTCAGTTCCACCAAGTGCTGATACTCCTAAAACGAACTCTCCTTAGGCTTGCAGACACCAAACAAAAATCACAGGTGCACTGCTCATGTTTCAGAAACTTTGCAAGAAGATAATTTCTTCCTTTGAAGTATAATTGATACTTTCTTCAGTAACTAAACAAAAGTAATTGCAGTGGTAAATGCTTCAAGACAAACAGATCTCACAACCTTGTAATACAGACCAAGTAAAAAGATCTGTTTTTTAAAATGTATTAATAAAAACATGACACTGAACGAGTAAAAAAAAGAAGTAGAAAATAAGCATTTTGCATATCTAGTACCTAAAAATCAGTGTTCCCCCACGGCATAGATGACTTCCTGAAAAAATTAAACAGTATTTGTAATCTCAAATCCAAATTAGAGCTGACTTCGGGTTCCATGGTGGACATAACAAAATTTATGCTGGACACAGCAAAAGCACATTTTTAACAGAAAAACACACAAATGCAACTCTGCAAGAATATTTAGCTTCTGAACAAAGACAAAGGAGATTTGTAGAAAAAGAAAAATCTTTCTTCTCATAAAAGAGAAGCATATGAAGGATCATTACCTTTGCTGAACTGGACAAGATGATATATCTGAGTAGCAAAGTTGGAACAATTTCCCATTAGATGTAAATATTTTGACAAACAGTTAGCAACACGCACACAATTTTAAACTAATCGTGCAAAGGCCAGGTCACATACTTCTGGCACTTAAGCAAGGTAAATATTAATTGTGTTAAAATGGCAGACAAGTACATGAATTCAACACATTTAGGCCATTACATACAACAGCACACAACACAATTAGTGTATGATTCAGCTCTGGTTAAAATCTAGAGGAGGTTTGACATTAACATCAGCAAGAACAGAAGCAGACTTATAAAAAACATACATGGCCATATACAGACCTCACAGTCATGGACCAACATTTAATGGATCATTTAATGGAATGTTTAACAGATGAAGAGTAGATTATTTTGCTAAACAACATACTAAAATAAATTTACATTTGATTTGCAGTATCATTTAAGCAATATGTAAGAGAGCTAGGTTTTTATTTGAAGCAATCTTTGTAATACAGGATTTGTTTTTAGGCTTCTGGCCAAAAAATGTATTTGCGCCATAAGTATTTTCTTCCAGACATTTGTTAATAGAATAACCTTTAACAACCTGTTATACCAATCTGCCTCTTTTATGCATTTCTTTCATTTAAAAGATTTATTCCTTCGGCAAGGAAAATGAGACCCAGCTAGAAATTTTGAAAGGAATATAATTATTTTCTTCAGCTGATTACTCTTGAATTTAAAGGTATACAGTAAGGTTACAAACCCATTTCACTCGCAGAACACCTTGTTTCTCTGCCCCTCCCAATAAAGCAAATTACTAGGGTACAACCACTAACAGCAAACTGTAACTTTTGAGTAAGAACTTACTACAACAAAGTGCGCTTCCCAAGCTCTAGATGTGGTTCCAATTGTCAAACTGTAATTCTGTAACAGACATAAATCATCATAAAAAACCTCACTCATCAACAGAAGTTACAGAGGTACATAAAGAAGTAATTTTGTTAGCACTGATAATCCCACACAGTTCACCACCATTCCTTCACTGAATATGTGTTCTGACCCATGTTAGTTTATTTCGTTAGTAAATCAAAAAGTGCAGCAAGGCCTTCCTGTGTAAACAGAAGCGCAAATGCCATGCATAAGACATAAATGTCCCCCATCAAGTTTGGAATGTTGAGCACTTCTCATACACCACATTAACTGGATTACTTTACAGGATTGCAGCCTCAGAACTGATACAGTAACTCTCACCTAGAGGTTTTCCTAGCATCAGCAGAAGGTACCTTTGTGCAGAGGGCCAGGGTAAACAGTTCCATAAGTCAGGCACAGGATGTTTGCAATGAGCTGATTTACCAACTCTGAGGGACAGCCCCCAAAACAAATTGGTTTTGAAGGGAAAAATATTGTCACTGATGTTCTTTTATCTTTACAGCTTGTCAAGAGAAAAACAAACTGTAGAACAGAAAGCAGAATAAAAAACGGGCATAAAATAGAAAGCATCTAATTCTGCTTCAGTAACAGATTTCTAATATAAGGAAGGAAGGAATTCAGAAGATTCAGCTGCAATTGCAGCTGACATACAAATTAGGAGATAGAATCCAACCAGAAATTTCAAATGAAAAAACAGCAATACATTACTTCTGACATAATCAGAATAAAGTGAAGCTTGTAACATTTTCAACAGAATATGTCAATGCTGCAGCTTGATATACCTTTAAACCACATCCATTTAATTTTCAGTAGATTAAAAGAGGTATGAGAATTCCAAGAACAGAAGAGAGGGAAAAAAATCAAATATGCTTTCAGTTGCTTGAAGTCAATAAACAAGTGCACATATCTCAGTATTTTAAAATGCAGGTATACAGGTTTTTGCTGAACTGAGCAACACATCTCACCGAGAACAAGATCCCTTCATTCACCTTTAGGAACATGAAAATCTAATCCTCACTACCTAATTACTCATTTTTCACCTCCCACTCATGGAAAATGAAAGTGTTTCTTCTTGCATCTCAACTTAAATTACACTTTCTATGCAAAAGCCTTTTTTTTTTCTTTTTTTTTTTTTTTTTAAGAAAAGCCAGGCAACAAACTATACCTCTCAAAAGGATGACAAAGCTCACCTGCAAGTTCTGACATCCCTCCCTCCTACACTCCATCCCTCTCCCTTTCTAGACAAATTCCATCCAGTTGAAATTGAAGATCTGGGAGTCTTTCAGTTCAAAAATCTGAAGCTTTCCAGAGGTGAAGCATGCAAAGGAGAAAGAAAATGCAGACTAATCATACATCAAGACAAGTGATGTTCTGAATACATTTTACTGAAATTCTTGTGATAACTTCTGACATCCCAGTAAACTTTATGTGACCTCCTTAAAACACTTATTTCCTTGTTCTGAGAGAGAAAAAAAGAACAAAACCTTGACCTTGTCCTTTGTCAGACAAAGAGTAAAATTAAAAAGAAAAAATGAAACAAGACAGAAAGAAAGAAATTCCAAATTTAAGGGACACCTAAAAAAAAAAAAACAACTCCTACCAATTTGAATGAATTCTTAAATTCATAACTAGAGACAATACCAAGTCCTACGACAGGCTTAGGTTGAAGCTGTGCCACACTTAAAATCCAGAAAAGCCATCAAACCCAATACTGAAAGAGAAGGATCTCAGTGGCTCTGACAAGACCAAGGAAAAGTTACAGGGATTAAACAAATTTTGGACTCAGACCTTGAAACTCCAAAGAAAAGCAAGTTAAAATAAACCAGAAGATAGGGTACAGAACAAACACAGTACTCTTCTTGTAAAAGATACGGCTAACAGATTCCAGAAATGGACTTGGAGGCATAACATTGCAATATTCTGAAAGTATCCAAAAATGCAATGTTTCTTCTACAGGATGTCTGGAATCTTCTCATTTTAAATAAAATTCACAGGATACTTCTACAAGAATGCTGGTCAGATCAAAACAAAGACCAGGCCTCCATTGATTCTTTTTCCACTGACGTACCACTAGCAAAAGTAGTAACTCTTTAATGCATAATTCATTACATGAGACACATTAGAAGTGATTAAAGACTCAATAAGGCTGACATATCTGATCAAGCAGTCAGACCATCATGTAAAGACCTACTGAAAAACATCCTGGAGTATGAATCATGAATTCACAAGCTTACCCTACTGAAATCAAGTAAACAATGACAGCATTTGAGTTTTCTGGATTTACCTGTGCAGCTATCATCCTCCTGCAATTACTAAATACTAGACTAGTGGCTTTTCTTTTGCTCACAAGCTTTCTGAAGGACTCACCACATAATTCCAAGACTACAACAAACTAGGCACACTGCTGATGTAGGCAGCTGGGTGGAGCTGGCACGGCACAAAGTCAAACCCCAGCAGACTCAGCACGGCACAGGATAAACCTTTTGTTCTGCTAGGGCAGAACAAAAAAAACAAAAACCACATTTATTTAATAGAAGCTTTTAAGAGAAGATTAATCCAACTCTTAAGCAATGAAGAGCTAGTAATTGCCTGTAACACCAGAAGAAAGAAAGAAATGGGAATGGAGAGAACCCTACTGAGTATTTCCCTGCATCACATATTGTGAATTTTTTGACTTTCCTCTTGCATGGAAAAGGGAGTATGCATTCTATCTCCCTGGTACTTGCCATAAAGACTGCTAACACACATTACTATCTATGCATCAGCATTGCAAAATCCACTTCATAAATGGGCAGAAAATGGACAAAAATACGAAGTCATGAGATTGACACTTATTTTTTGGCAAATCCCCAGAGTTAGGAGCACACAGAATTCTTGTGACTGTTGCAGGGCTAGGGCTTCTCATCTATCTGTGCAGGTATTTAGTTTGCTTCTGTCACTGCTGGAACCAAATGCTTATACAAAACAGCTTAAGGATGAAGACCATGTGTCTGCAGAAAGAAGTTTAATGATCTGACTCATGCTTAGCATGTTAGTTCTAACTAAATTACTCCATTTTACAACCAGGAAACAAACACACAGTAGGTGATGTTCAAATGTTTGTCAGCATGGCTACATGCCTGCTGTACAAGGAGGATCAGTTATCAGTGAATGGATCCTACAATCCAGAAGTTTACTGAGTCTTGTTGCAGACCTATCCAATTGCCTAGGCTTACTCTGAAAGCTCTTCAAATTCCATTCATTCCTCCACCTAAATTTATATACAAGGAGTTCTGCTTGCCCATCACAGGAATGAAGATGTTCATACACCATGGGAAATTATCTGGCATATTCAGCAAAGGAAGATACATTTTTCTTTCTCATTTTCCTTTTTCTGAAGCCAAAGAACACATCCCACACAAATCCCAGGTACTTGTTTTTTCCAGCTTTGCCTGGTTTAAAAGCAAGAAATATAGCTGTAAGATACAGCCATTTCTGGCTTGATTCCATTAATACAACTCCACATTCTGGCAATCTCCAGGAAAACTCAGACAGCCAATGCAAATTTTGTGTTGCTTCCTTTCATCATTCCTTTGAAATAAGGATTTAAGCAGAGATATACTTCAAATTCAGTGCACTCAGTTTTCACAGTAGAATTCCAGAGAGGTTTTCACAGAAGTAGAGAGATAGGACATGCCAGTGTTTAGCATTTGGTTCTGCCAGCTAATATCCTTCAGGTATTATATCCCACAGTCAAGTAAAAGACAACCAGGTAATACAGGTCAGTTGTTATGCAGCATTATCACTCAAATCCTCTGGGAAGCTGCCTCACAAAATGCAGTGATCTTGTCACTCCATCTCTGTGACAAAAAAACTTATCATGAACCAAAATGTCATCTATGTTAAAAATTAACTGATCCATGCATCTTACGGAATTATACCTTGTAGATTTTTGCTGAAGTCCCTCTGGGAAGTCTGAATTACTAGGACAACTAATATACTTTTTTTCAAGCACATGACAATTACAAGGAAGTAATTTCTGACTATGATAAACATTAAAGCATGCCACAACACTGAAGGAATGTCATCATCTTTTTATTTAAAATTTTATGTAGTTATTAGTGTGAATGCTCTTATAAACACATCAATATTACTTTACATCTGACCATTTAAGCATGACATTTACAGAGAAATTGCAGCTGTCATGTAAGTTAACACAGCTCTTGTTATGACACCTTACCTATCATATCTTTCCCTTTATTAACAGAAGGCATTTAGACACCAGTTAATCTTTATTAAGCAATTCTGAGAAGCTAAGAAAAGCTTCTACTAAATCACATGCCTCAAAAACATTTGTTCCAACCTATAGCAGCTGAGTAACATCACTCGTCTCAAGAAGCAGCCACACATTTGAAGAATTTAAGCCCTTCACCTCGTAAGTTGTACCACGGTTATGATGCAAAAAAAAAAAAAAAAGTTCTTTAATAACTGAATACCAATACATAATTAGTTAATGAATCTCACACTTAATAACAAGGGACTACAGTATAAAACTACACCGCAGGGAAACCACATGGGATATCTTGCTAGTCTTTGTTAGGAAACTGGGGTGACCTCTTGTGATGGTGCAGGCAGTGCCTTTAAGCTGCTCTATTTCTTAAAAAGAGAACAAAGAAATACCACAGCTGTGCCCCTGATGGCCACAGGATATTGCAACAAGTTCCCTATTGCTGTGGTTGCCTATAGAAAGGCTAAAACTGTTACCAAAACCAGTTCCTTGATGCCTTTTCTCAGTTACTGAGATGCATCAGGCAGACTCAGAGGCCCTCCATTTCCAGAGAGGTACAGACAACACAGCCAGACATGGCTTTAGTGCCATACACCTGCAAAACACAGTGTGGGTCTTGAGCAGGATACAGACTGGAGACAGAAAATGATGCCAGGCTATCCTTACTTCGCTACAGGGAGAAATTCCAGAGTGTAACTGTGTCAAACACAGTAAGGAGCTCAAATTCCTTCAACCACCCTGGTAAAATGTGGTCATTTTACAGTTCAACGTTATTTAAGTATTATTACCAAATGAAAGAAATTTATGTCACTAAGGTTTTATTAGGAAGTATAGGAATATATACACTTCTTGACTTTCCTTCTCTCATCCACACAAAGCTTCATTTCAGTCAGATCAGGAAATTTAAGCAAAAGCCTAGGTGTACTTCAGAAAACAATACCGAAACTAATGCAGATTTTCAACATGCATCAAAAATCAGAAGAAAAATATTTCTGTCTTTTCAGTTTCATTTACATACTTCCTGGGGTCAGTCCACTCTGAGTATTTCTCCACACAGCTTCCAATCTTGTACCTTGATTCAGAGAAATACTTATGAACAAATTCATATCCCTGCTAAAGAAAGACTGGTTTATTTTCTTGAATTAGAATCATCCTGTGCACTTTCCACACAGCCATGTAAGAGGAAAAACCACCTTTAAAATATGCCTGTAACAATATAGCACATAAATAGGGAAATACAAGTCAGACATAGCTGTCAAGCCCATTCTAAATCTTGGGTCAGAAATAGGTAGTATTCTCTCTTTACAGTCTGTCCACATTTTAAGTTCCTACAAGGGATTTTCCTCGGGTCTTCACAATTCCAAAAAGCAGGATGCATCAAAACATCTTCAGACTCTGGCAGGAAACGCAGCTCTGTCTCTCAGAATATCAGTCAGTCAACTCACAGGGCTATCAAGAAACTCCCCTGGTGGACCAACTACTATAGAGTTTCCCCAGCTGCCTTCTCACACATCAAATACAGACAACATCCAGATGCAGAACACGGGACAAGACAGTACACACACTAGACAAGTGATTTCATCCACTAATATAATCTTAAAGGTGGCATAAAATGTTTGGCAACCAATTTTGGAATCAAAAAAATTATACCTAAAATGTTCACGTGTAATCCTGTAAAAGAAATGGACTGCATGTCCTAGCTATAACTCCACTACAAACAAGCTGTCCAGCTCAATTCCAAAATAGCATTTGAGATCATATTTGGTATCTGTACTGCAGTGCAGTGCCTTAGAGAGGAAGGTACAAATGCTGCAATCTCAGCCACGCCATTCCTCACATGAGCTGTTAAACAGTGGTCTCTTGTGCCAGTCCCTGGTGTATCTTCCAAAGTCACATACTGACAAGTATGAGAAATGCTTTTTAAAATAAACAAAGGATATCCAAAGTGGGTTTCGGCATACTTTCATTCTAAAACTGCTTCTAATAGCCAAGATTGCTTTTGAGCATTTTCTTCAGTGCATTCTGGCAATCATATGTTTGATGACTGCAGCTACCAGAATCTCACAAACCCCTTTAAAGATAAGCAGCACATGAAAAGCATCAAGGAAAAAAAAAAAAAAAAAAAAACAAAAACACTACACAACAACAACACCCACAAAAAAACCACAAAAACCACACAACCACTAAGTTTTTCGTAATTCTTTTACTGTGTAGTTACTTATCTTAAAATAATCTTCAGATCTTGTTTCTTCTGGTTCCTTTTGTGTCCTCTAATTCCATACAATCTTCATGTAGGATGGCATGTAAGCCTATGACTTTTAGTCAGATTTAAAGTGGCACTCATTGTTTAAATGTTGCCATAATAAGGAATACCAGGAATAGAAGAGATTCCGAAATCACAGAACTCTTGTCCTTGAAATGTGAACACAACACTGTTCATTTCAAACTTCTCTGCCATAAACTGCATTCTTTTATCATATCAAGTATAAAAACACAGCATTGGGTGAATAAAATCTTTTGCATGTCAAACATGAATTCTAAGTAATGCTTAAATTTGTTCCAAACTAGTCTTCCGGTGTTGCAAAGCACACTTACACTTTCCACTGGCAGTCACACTCAGAACTATTAAATCCCTGTAGAAAATAAGGCAGCACAGAACACACTCACACGAGCAAGAAGTTCTGTTTTACTGCAAGCTAATAAAAAAAAAAATTAAAAAGGCATCAGAAAAGACTGCAACATGGAACATTAGCATTCAAACCTTTAAAAAGAAAAAAGAAAAAAGGTGGAAAGAGACTGTGACTCCATGGATCCTGGGGAACATGTGCTGCTCACGCTGATTACGCCTCCGATTCCTGACAGGCGTGGTTGTCATCACTGTCTCAGAAGACAGTGAAAAAAACCATAACCCTGTCAGCCCTACTTCAGCATGTCCTGTTGGTGTCTCCTACCATAAACAGCTAAAAGCAGACCTGCCTCTAATTTAAGAAACTCCACAACTCCAGAAAACCATACACACTGCCATCAGGAACATCACAAGATCAAATAGCTAAATTACACATTTCTCATCACTTTTAGGTACATATTGCTCCTGAAAGTCAGGACACCTTTAAAAAAATATAAGGGACAAATACAGGCAATATTTTTTAGAAACCCTTCAATTTAATCCTCTCACCACCCCACTTCTTGCAAGGCCTTCCTTTATGGGGGTCCTGTGTCACAAAAACCAGTCCTTGCACATGCATATGAAGGAGCCTATGCATTTAGGGGAAAATATTTTCTGTTTTCCGCTAGAAACTGAATTATTTTCACTCTCGTCAAATTACACACCCTAATAAAAATAAAAACAAACAAATAAAACACAGGTGTTTTCTGTATCAACTATGAATGTTTAAGATTCTTGACTGTAAAGAGTAAACAGTGAAGTCTATTTTGCACATACCCTTGATCTTTCTAGTATTAAAAAACCCCAACTCCTCTACAAGGTAGAGGTCCTGCCTGGACACATAACTAATAAACACATGGCAGGATACTTGTTCCCCTCCCCTTCTCCTGCACAGTACATGTTTATTCCATGGGAGAGATCAGGAAAATATAAGTCCAAGCCTAAAAAAGGCCACACATAATACAAGGTCATCTCCACCTGGAGCATTTGGCAAACAAATGAGGGAGATCCCTGTTTCTAGAGAAGCAAGTAATTCACAGGACTACAGAAGAGTTCCTTGAGGAGAACTGAACAGCACAGAGCTGAGCTCCAGCCTGTCCAAAGCTGTCCCAAGCAATGTAAGCTCTAAAGCTTCCAGAAATACAGGGCACTAATAGGTTGTGTTCTTGTCTCAGAAGTGACGTATCAAACTCAAATGATTCCCAAAAGAAACATAAATCCAACCTAGCAGAATTGCAGGAGGTAATGCCTAATGCCACCTTACCAAAACAAAACCAAACCAGGGGAAAGAAAAAAAGAGTAGCTAGTAAAGAGAAGTAATCATTAGACATATAGGAATGTATGAAGCAGAGAGATAAATCAAAATTTCCAATCAACATGTGGCAAAAATACAAATTCAGTTTAGTACCTTAATGCAAATAAAGGACAGTTTTAATTGAGTAAAATCTCATGTGCAATTTTAAACATAAACTTGCTGAAATCTTTACAGTTTACCGTGGAATGTAAACAGTATATTTTGTTTATTAGGTCCTCAGGTTTATCAGGACCAAAAGAAGAAAATATCAAGAGCACTGTTTACATGTAGTAGGCCTACAGATGTCATCCTCAAAGTACTGAAAGCACAGAATGCTTTTTGCTTGCATACAGTGTTCTTTGCAAAGTTCTCGTTTATCTACAAAACATTTATGAATCCATCTGTCCCTAATTAGTATTTTAAAAATAAATAAAAAGAAAAACTGCAGTAATTACCAGGGTAATATCAAATTTCCAGTGCTTTCTACCAACAGCATTCAGAAAGTTACACACATCTAAATAGCTTTAGAGACCACTAATCCAAGCCTCTAACAATAGAGAGGTGGAAGCCTACATCAAAAAATATGTCTGAAAGCACTGACATTTCCAAGTAATCCTCATAACTTGGACAAAATGGAAGGAAGAGTAAAAACCACTGCTTACATACCACTACACCTTATACACTCAAAACTTCCCAGGAAACAGGTTTCTCAGGCCTTTTTGATTAAACTACACAACATGCCTTCCCAAAGCCTCAGTTTACCATATTCAAGGTCATTTTACCACTGGTGCAACATTCTAAACATTTTCAAGTATTATCTGAGACTGCGTTTGCCAAATCTGTATTAAGCCTGACACACATTATCAGGAGTGCTGCTTTACATAACATGCTGCTGCTGTCAGGTGCTGGAGTTTAACATTACTGGAGATGTGCTGAGCTGTATTAGCATGCTCAGTGCTTCTCCTTCCCTATTAGGCATTCAGATAACATGAACTAAGCCTAACACTCAAGCCTGCAGTAACACTACCATCGTACAAGTCTTCCAACAATCTTTACCAGTGAAAAGTACTAATTAAAAAAACTCTTGTAAACTGAGATGACAAATTTTCTTTCACAGAAGTATTTATCAGTTTTGTCTTTAGGCGTTAGGCAACACTACAATACAAATCACATAGCGCTGACAGGAAAAAAAAGTTGTCGATCTTCATGCCAATGTTGCGTAACAGCTGTATTTTCTGTAAAAGCTGACTTTCTAAGAACCCACAAACAAATAATAAAAAAAAATTAATATTAAGGTATACATCTACTCTTGTGCGGTTTCTGACAGAAATAGAAGACAACTAAGATACAGGATTCTAAATGCTGCAAACAGCATATGATTATGTTTCACATACACTATGTTGCTTTCTTCCCACCCTCCTTTAGATGTATTTTCTTACAAGCCATTGAACGTGAACGTTTTCTAAATCAGACTGTACTAAATAAAAGGGAAGTTAAGCTTTATCCTACAGTCTCAGTGTTCCCAGCTCTACTTAACAAATGTCTCAGCAATTTTTCCTCAAACTGTGGCACGGTTTGTACACACCACCATTCTAGATGCAGATGCCTATCTGCAAAACTTGCTAGGATTGTGCATATAAACGGCACTTGGGAGATGGCCGAGAAGATAAATAAAAGCACTGCTTGAAGAAACATAATCCAGATAAGCATTAGATGCAGCAGTCCCGATGTATTAAATAAACGGAAAGAATAAGCGCTCTAGCGCCTTAACGTGCTCTGGACCAAAGTAACGAAAGGATGCGCACGCCAGAAAAAGCCGTATTAGTCCGTGCCCAGCGAGGAGAACGCCTGCAAGTTAGCGGGAACCTCCGTGGGGAGAGGACAGGGTGAGAGAGGTGCTTTTTTTCCCCAAGCCTATTTTTGCAAAGGGAGTGCGATTGCTGGGGACTGTGCTCGGTTAGTATCTGCAGCAGGCGCACACACCGCGGCCGGGAAGGCAGCGCGGAGCGGGGCTGCTGGGGAGGCGCCGCTCGCCCCCGCGCCTCACCGCTCACCCTGCCTGGGGCGAGCTCGGCCGCCCGCCCCTCCCGCTCATCCC